>WAAD01018392.1:144305-225660 GCA_013389945.1 Fregata magnificens | reverse complement strand
GGGGGGGGCGGTCTGTGCACAAAAACATCACTAGCTGTTGCTGCAGGGCTGCAACTTCCAGCCTACATAAGTGTAAATTTCAATACAGCTTAGCAACTTTTTTTTTCCCTTTGTCTGGATCATATTTCCGGAGTAAGCTGTTATAAGCCTGCTGGGCTGTTAGAAGTCTAACATGTCACCCGGGTTGATAGGCTGCCTTTTTTAATGTTTGAAAAGGTGAGGCTATATATGTTAAAAAGTATGTACCTGTCATGTAGGATCATAAGGAGAAGTGGAGCCTTCCACAGTGACTCTGAAACCCTAATCCTGCATGCGAGGGGAAAGTTTACTCGCATATAACGCTCACCGGCTGGTGTTTCTCCATCGCAGCACCAGCAGTTCCCTACACTGCAGCTGGAAACCATTTGCATTTTTAAAAAGTAACAAAAGAAAACCATCTTTGTGGATATTTGCTCTGTTGCAGTGATTATAAATCTTTACAAGCAGGATTTGGGAGAGTCTAAAATTTTTTCTAGTGCTAGCAGTCATTTTGGGGGGAATCCCTTTCTGCAGAGACCAGACTATGAGAGGTGGTGGCATAATGTTCCTGGAAGATCTGCTGGTTTAAATGCAAAGCGAGGGAACCTCAAGACTGGAAGCACACAGCCTCAGCGTGGTGGGCTCTTTCTCACCAAAGGTTGCTCTTCTGAAACTCCCCTTCACCACGAGTGTCAGGCAGAAGACAGACCTGAGAAGCCCTTTTGGCTCTATCACTCCTGCAGCTGAACCTCTGAGAAGCAGCCCTGCAGCATCTTTCAACAGGGCAACAAAAAACTCCAGGGAAGGGCAAAGGAATGGTTCATTTTTGCAGTCTATGTCTCATACACAGCTAAGGGTGCCTTTCCCAGGGAGTGATCTTTGGTCCCTGGTGGGTGTAGAGAGGTGTTGGTATGATTTGTGTTCGCAGCGCTCAGCACAAGCCCTTCTAGAGTGGATTAGTCACATTCACACTCCCTAGCACTTGGCCCCAGACCTCCTCTGGCTCCTCTGTTCCTACGTGGCCCTAAGTTGTAAATAATAATAACAATAATAATAATAATACCAACAACAACAACTACTTCTATTACTGTTGTTGAGGATGACGATGTTATTTTAATTTCAAAGTGATTGAAATAATGTACAGGCCAGGCTGCAGCCCATCAGAGCTGGGCTTATGTGGCACAAGTCCAAGAGGGTGCTTTGCATGGCTGGGATGTGGCTTAGGGTACGTGTGGGATTTTTACAGCGCGAGGCCTGCTAGAGGAAGGAACCAAACACGGTGTGAACCCAGCTGTACTGACAACAGACAGCATTGCGGAAGGGAGCTCAGGAATTAACAGCTAATATGTGTGCAAGTGGGTGCCTGGGGGCCGAGAGTCAGCAGAGGAGAGGAGACCTGATCTGTTGCTAGCGTGGTTGCACCCAAAATGCCTGCTCTCCTGCAGGACCTCCTCTCCAGACCCCACTGACCCTTTAAACCCTCCTGCATCTTTCAAACCAGCGACATGCAGCATGCAGAGGTGACAGGGGCTCCGGGCACCCTCAGGCCACTCTATCAGCTGCCTACTACCAGCGATAATACTTATCCTGTCATTAGAGCTAACGAATGTATTTCACCCCAAGTCAGAGTTTAGTTTGCTGGAGTGAGTGTGGTAGAGCTTTCCTTGTCATTCACCGTGGCTGATTACAGTTCCCTTGGGAGCTGCAGTGTAAAGGCACAGCACTAGGGCTGAAAAGCTTCAAATCTCTCTTCTCCCAGTGACAGCAGCAAATGAAAAATGTTAAGTGGAGCCAGACAGATGGCAGGACTCCTAAAGTTCCCAGATGATAGCCGGGAGGGCCAAAAGGAGTTCCTGCTTCTCAGCCACAAGGGACTTTCGCCCGTCCTACAGTTCTGCATCGCATCCCAGCCCAGAGCTCGGCTGGCACACAGTGGTCCACACCTGCACTTGCACCAGCTCAGAGCAGTGTGAGCACAACCCACTCTTGCCCTGGGCAGCTCTGGGTGTCAGTCCCCCCTGTTCTGGGTCTGGGATCCCCAAACCATTCCACAAGGGCTCTCAGGTCCTTTCTCTTCAAAGGGTCGCAAGTTTTGTGTGGGAAAGAGCAACAGAAGATGTAAAGGGTGGGATTCAACTTCACATCATACCTAGGGCTGATTCAGTCACCTAAACACGGCTGTCTGGTACCACTTGAGATGCTCTGGGACATCTACATGGGCTTGGCAGATATGGTGCAAAATCACACCTTCTAGTGGAGCACCTGGAGATGACTCCAAGATGTTCAGGGTTTGGCAACCAAATCAAGCCCCACTGGCTACAGCAGGAGCTCAGGCAACTACCACGTCTGATATCTACATTTTGATGCCTGCATCTGAGACTGAGTCCCACTTTCACATTGCACATGTGGCATCTCCTGTTCCTACAGGTCTCACCAGGCTTTTAGCTTCTTCCCGATGGGAAACCCAGGAGCTCAGCTGGATACGGCAACTGAGCTCTGCGAGGTCCCTCCTGCTGGGAGCACAGACACAGCAGTCTTGCTGCGAGCCAAGAGTTTGTGACTCGGCACAGCTGTGAGACTGCGTTCCCGCAGGTTTCAGAATGATTATTACTTCAGGCAAAGATTTGTTTATTTCCAGCAGCTTTGGCAAGGCTAGCTCTCTGCCGATGATTTCATTGTTGGTCTACTTCCCACACTGTCTTGACAAAGACCCATCTTCCTGGGATGTTGAATGTGCCTTTCGTGGCCTCTGCAAAACGTTGGCTGAAAGCGAAGCCCCCAGGTTTGCAGATCTTCAGTATCTTTAACCATGAGCAAAATGAGACACTGCTTAGGATGGGCTGTGAATAGGTGCTGCTCTTAGGCAGAGTGCAGCATGCGTCCCGCTGTGGCTGAGACAACCCAATATGAGACAACCACACTCCAGTGCATGCAGCTAAGGGAGCTACTGCCTTTAGCTTGACTCAGTGCTCAGCCCTGAAGGTCAGATGTTGCCGATGATGTGCAAAGTGAATGAAAATATACATTGTGGAGGAGGAAAATAGGAAGAACCTGTGGGGTTCGAAGGGCAGGGTTAATTCCATGCCATTGCTCTGGACATCTCGTGGTGGGTCACAGGGTACTTTACATTAGTGAATTCAGCTTCACGACATGTTTGGAGATGCGGGGCTTTCTCTTTTCCCCTTCTCTTTAGAAAGGAGGAAGCTGTGGTTAAGACAGATCAAATGGTGTCACTGTGGCCATTCAGGCAGTCTAAGGTACAGGGTATTCAGGTAGAAGCTGAACACACAGGATGATTCAGAGAAGGATAAGGTGTTTGAAAAAATAACAGCCATGTTTTGAGACAGAATACTAAACATCAGAAAGGGCACAGGTGAGACTCACATTTCAGAACAGAAGCTGATCTCTGACGATTTGAGACTAACATGGGACTTTCATGGAGTGGAACATGCCAGATCTGCTAATGCAGAAGATCACACACCTCCAGCTAAGTCTGCTTCTAGCCAGCAGAGACTGGGCATTAAAGACTGGGTCTAGCCTGGTTATTTCTCCCTGAATCTCAAGACTCCACCACCTCTGTCCAAGCCTCGTGCAACCTAGACCCAAGCACGCTCCAGAGAATTGCAAGGAATTATTTCATCCTGTGTTTGCAGCTCATGGCTAGCAGAAGCAGAGGACAATTGTCCTGAGCAAGTATAAGGAAAGGTCTGATCCCATCCACGTGTGGCGTCTAGAGATGCCGCAAAGACTAGGATCATGGGTGGACAGAGGGCCTCACCCCTTCTTAGCCCTTCACATACAATGCACAAGTGTCTGCTGGTATTGTGCACGGCATGTGTGTTTCTCCCTACCCTTCCGGGGTGCAATGCATGCCAGCTACTCAAATATCCCAGCAAACAAAGGGAAGAGTGGGAAGGGGATAAACAGAAGAGCAGCACGTGGTGACTAGTCCAAGCCTGATCATTTCAAAGGCACCACAAAGGCAGTGGGGAAACCAATATACAAGCAGAACGAGTTACTTGTAAAGGGAAATGCTTAGAAACAAGTTTCTTCAATGTTTCCTGACCTGAATGTTCCCTAAAAATTCTGAAAACTGCAAATTCGCAAGGAAAGCAGCCCTCCTACGTGGCATCAGCTCAGCAGGGACATGTGGAGATGAGCCCAGGCACCGGGCAGGGGAGAAAGTTAAAGTGTGATGTTAACACCGCACCCCTGCCTGATGGCTGGAGGGAGAGGGCTACAGGAAGATGAGCATCTTGTTGCCCCACTTAGCACACTAGATATCACACCAGTTCAAGACCAGCACTCCCGTTTGACTCATTTGTCAAATCCTGCTGTTGGAGGTGGCTGGAATGGCCAGGTCTGCAACACAGCCAGGGCTCAGACTACATCTGTGAGTAAACTACACCACACCAGAGCCTGCTTTCTAGCCCTGGGGTCACCTCCACGCCATGAAACTCTCTCAGCCTCTGAAACAAGGTGACTGCACTCAGGTTGACTATTGGGAATGGTGCCTGGTTGACACCAGGACAAAACCTGCACAGAGACTGCATGGATGACCCAGCTGTCGCATCCAGGCTCTGGCACTATTTAATTTACTGGTAAAGATGTAGACACAAAGGAAGGCACAGACACTGCCTTGGAGACCTCCCGCGTGAATGGGGGAAAACAGAGACAAGAAAGAAAGAAGGAGATGCTACTGTAGGCAAGAACTAGCTGTAAAATGGAGGATCCAGTCTATCTGTTCCCACTCTTATTGTTTGGCCAGGACCTTGTAGAAGCATTTGGGAAACAAGTCAAGGAAAAGAAGGTCCTGTATTACTTCAGATGGATGCTCCAAGTCTCTACTGATCTTTTAAGAAGGTACAAACCACCTTTTCCCATATGGCAAGGAAAGACTCCTATATCCATTTCAGAGGAAAGAAACTAAAGCACAGCAAGACTGAAGTATTTTCCTGAACTACTGTAAGGAGCTGGTTGAGGGCAGAACCAGGGGACCACCATGAACATCATTTCCTCCAAGCTGTAAACACAGCTGCTGGCCCAGAGGATGCAAGGAGAGAAAAGTAGGAAAGAAACAATATGAAAATCCCATGCGACAACCTAAACTAGCTTCCAGACTGTCTTCAAATTAACAGCACAGAACAGACAAGTTGCAATTACACGGTTAAGTATTATGGTTAATAACTATATCCACTGCCCCAGAGAAGTGACCACAATGATCTGCCCTTTCCATCCTCACTGGGTCATGTCTTCAAAAGCCAGCCATGTTCATAGGGAAGGAAAGTGGATGAAGTCCACCTTTCCTGCTCCAGTCAGTCCCCTTCCAAAAGTTCTGGTTTGCATCAATTCCCCCTGCTACAAACTATCAGGAAAAACATGTTTCCTCTGGGAAAATGTTTTACCAAAAGACTTTTTCCAAAATTCTGCAAGTTTCTGCTGCAAGCAGGAGAAATGCTTCTTCAAGAATGAGTAAAAGAATCTCTATTTGCCAAAAAAAGTAACATTTCCTTGGGAAGAAAAGGAAAAGAACCCCCTTACACATTGTTTTGGAAAGTCTTTTCTGCTTATCTGTGTTCCTGCATCTCTGCCACAAACTATGGTGACAAGAGCCACCCTGGCCACAGCTACACATACGAGTAGCATCATGAGCAAATTTTTGCCCTCCTAATCCCCAGCTCACTTCTACAGCCCTGCTGAGCCTAACAAGCGCTATTTTGCCCGGCCATATCCAAGCAACGCTGACATTTTTTGCAGCTCAGGTCTGAAAGGTTTTCCAAGCCATGGCAATAACAAGGAGTTATCCTTGCTCCGTGTATCTCACCTTTGCTGGTTTCACTCTCTCGGACAAGGAAAGAGCCGACTTTGTTACCAGAAGACAACAGCAGCCGTTCCGCATCTTTTCTGCTCAGAGTTTTAAAATACCACCTGGGAGACAGAAAAGGCAAAATCATTGTTTGAAAAGGAAAAGCTCTAAAAAAAGGCAAATTCTTTCCAGTTACTTTTTTTTTTTTACCATTACACTCTGAAACTGAGGGGTTTTTTTATCAGCAAATAGTTTTTTATCTGCTGGAAAGTGCCAGTAATAGATTGTTTTCAGTAGATTAACACCAGATTTCAGTCACTTTGGGCTTGTTTCACAGCCTAGCAATTCAGCCAGAGCAGACACTAGACGCTATGTGCGGTACCCCGTACATGAGAGAGGTGCAGACTCAGCCAGAGCACAGCCTCTGAGGCCCGCAGGGACCCACGGCTCACCTGGGAAGGGAGTCAGCCCTGAGCAGTGCCCAGGCAGGCTGTGTATAAAGCAGATACGTGGGCTGGAGGCTGAGCATGGGGTCCCCATAGCCATTTAAAGGTACCCCTTGGATACAAAGAGCATTTATGTCCCAGCCACATTTCTGTGCGCTGTTAAATATTTGCTGAATTCAGTGATGGTTGGGTCCCTCCAAGAGGAGATTTCAAGTGGGGCTGATCATTTATAGCTGAAAGGCATAGAGGAGAATAAGTAATGGAAACAATTTCTTCTTCTGCTTGTATTATAGGCATAATAAACCCTTTTGGCTCAAGTCTTTCTTACCATCCTCTTTGCAGGGAGCCAAACAGGAAGGCTGCATCTGCGCTAATGAAACAAACAGCGCCAGGCTATGGGTCTGGTCACTGGTACTCAGTTGTCTGCCCCATTAAAATGTTGGTGTGGTCCCTGGCACACCCAGGACCTGGATCAACGCACCCTTCCTGAGTGATCCCAGCCCCAGTTTGCATACGGACACCCTCTTGGAAGTTTAACAGTATGTGTGTGGGTGAAACAAGCCAGTGGGGCCAGAGGATGGTCCCTGGCACTGCTAATTTACCAGTGCAAACATAACCTTTATGTTCTTTCCCCCAAATCCTTGTTCTCCACGGTGGGTGTAATCAATAGGACAGGAGCCTTTGCCCACATTCCCCATAACGACCTCATCCTCCCTGCTCCGCACCCGCATGGCGCTTAAAACTTCTCCTGAACTTTTGGGCATCATTAATGGGGATGATGAAAGACCTCTTGCCATCCAGCCCAGCAGTGACATCTTCCTGCCGTCAAGTAAAGCTGTTCCCGTAGCTAATTGAGAGACTGGGCACCATTCATAAGCTTATGTACTTACTTTTCTTCTTCCAAACTATCCACTTGTGCAACGAAGTTACTGGGGATGTATCCTTTCCTCCCGCTGCTGAGGGATTTTGCCAGCCACCAGTCACCCTCGCTGCAAAGCAAGCAGAAGAAAAAGCATGAGTTCCCGGAGGAGGTGTCATGACAGGCTAAAGCTGCGGGGACAGCCTGGTTTCTGGGGGTTTGAGTGCTGTAAATAGGCCAGCACTCCTTATATCCACTCTACGGGTCCCTCTCGATTTCCTAGGACCACAACCAGGTTGAAGGCTGATGGTGTCTCAGGGACTTCTGGAGGTGACAGTCTCTTTCCATGAATGCAGAGGAAGCGCAGAGTGACCACAGACCCAAACCTCTGCTACGTGCCCCAGATGAAAGGAGGGAAATTTGGGTCACTGTGGGTTTATTTTGTCTCTTGCATAGGGACATTGGAGCTCCTCCTTTCTGCTCCTTCCTTCATCTGCCAGAGACCCCAGTGCTTTGGTCTCCCACCACTGACTCAGCCACCAGCCGTGACCAAAAGCCATCCCCACCCAGCAGGCTCCCCTGCCCGATGGGTCCCAGCCCATGGCATCTGGGGGAGAAATGTCACCTCTGGAGGGAACCTCACAAGAGAGGTCAAGGATGGAGCAGCCCTACAAGGCCAAATGACTGGGGGACCCAAGCCCACCTCTGCCCTGTTATGGACTGGGCAGATGGACTGTCTGCTGCATCTTATCTCATGAGTTTGAGAAGAAGATGAAATGAAACCACGCATGCCTCTGGCTTGATTCTGTCCTTTCCTCTGACTACGCCCAACCCACATCCTTTGCAAAAGTACGATCAGCACAAAATAAGAAATAGGAGCTAGGTTATTGTTGTTATTTAGGCTACTTCTGCACCCACACACACTGTCAGCGAAGAAGGCCCCAGTAGTATCCAGGCAGGGACACTACCTGACCCCAAAGTATCCATAACCCAAGGAAAACATGGAAGTGTCAGCTCCTCCACCTTGCAGAGAGAAGAGAGCACCCAGAGTCACACTCTGGAGCAAATCTAAGACGCAGGCTCAGCTCTGGTGAGCTGCAAATTGGTGTCTGACCCCAAGGCCCCCCCTTTCCCAGCCTCGTCACGGTCACCTTTGAACCTCCCTCTGGCAGCAGGTCACTTACTTGGAGAGGACTTGGAGTTTCTCCCCCTTGACCAGCTGCAGGTCACGGTCACTTGAGGCAGCAAAATCGTACAGTGCAATCACAACAAAGTTATCTGAAAGAAGAAGCAGCGCCACTGAATCCGGTCTGTTCCCTGCCAGGGTAGTGGTGCATACCCGGGTGCATGGCAGGGCATTTCATCCCCCTGAACACAGGGGCTGTCATCCCCCTGCCCCCAAAAGCCAAGCTTTCCACCAATCCAGCTTTTCTGCCAACCACAGCCTCTGCTCGGGGACTAACTCTGATTCACCAAAGTGTTTCCTGTGTATGTGTTTTTACAGCACTCCAGACCCCACTATCCACAAAACCCAGTGTGTCAACAAGAAAAAAGGGTTTGTGTGGAATAAGAAGGGTCATAAATAACCTGTCACTGCCTGGCCTGAGCTTTACACAGCGGTAAATGAAAACTGCTGTAGCAACATTTCCCAGGGTGGCTCTGGGGTCTGACTCAAAAAGATGAGGCTTTCTTGATTGAAAAAGGTATAAAGTCATCTCAGTTTCTGTTATTCAAACCCATTGCTAGAATTTAACTCTCCCTCCAGACGCTCTCGACTCAGCCTGTATCTTGCCATCTCTTTTACACACTGTTCCTTGCAGATCTGCCACCGTGTTTAAGTCATGCTGCCACTTTCGACCCAGCACCTCTATAGCGCCTGGCTGCCCTGCTCAGCTGAAATTCCCAGGGGAGCAGTGGAGACTCCAGGATCCACTTCCCCCTCCCTGGCCCTGAGGCACTTTAGATGCTCCAAATAATTAGATCAGCACAAAACTGATGCTCTGTGTCTCCCATTTCACCTGCAACACACCTGGACCAAGGCTGTGAGCGGGTCTGAGTCCCCATCCCCTACCCTAACACGTTGCTTTTACTTCAGCCATGTTGGTCGAGCCTAAATTTTGGCACGGCAAGATGATCTTTTGCCCTCTGGTGCGTGTGAGCCGTGCTGTGCGTGGCAAAGCTGCTGCCTGGTACGTCTGCTGTGAGGCTGCTAGCCCACCCCGGGGCAGATCTCTGCGGGCTGGCGCTGAATCGCTACGTTTGCATGCCCGGGTTGTGCCGGTGCTGCTCTCCGAGAGGCTGTGCAACCGTTCACATGTGCTCTGCAGGCTTGCAGCTACTGAAGCAGAAATGAGCAGCTATTTTGGGGCAGATCAAATTTTATAAAGAGGATCAGCACATGCACACAAACGCAAAAATCAAACCAAAGCACAATGGTGAAAAAGAAGAAGAAAAACAAGGAAAAAAAGAAGAAGAAGAAAAAAAAGAAGAAGAAGAAGATAACAAAAAAGAAGAAGAAAAAGAAGAAGAAAAAGAAGAAAAAGAAAAAGAAAAAGAAAAAGAAAAAGAAAAAGAAAAAGAAAAAGAAAAAGAAAAAGAAAAAGAAAAAAAGAAAGAAAAAGAAAAGGAAAAAGAAAAGGAAAAAGAAAAGGAAGAAGAAAAAGAAAAAGAAAAAGAAAAAGAAAAAGAAAAAGAAAAAGAAAAAGAAAAAGAAAAAGAAAAAGAAAAAGAAAAAGAAAAAGAAAAAGAAAAAGAAAAAGAAAAAGAAAAAGAAAAAGGAAAAGGAAAAGAAAGAAAGAGGAGACAATTTGCTGCAGAAAGGTTTTAGCTTGTACACAGCCTAATTAATGCACCAAGAGCGATGGACGATCTATTATTAGCATTTTTCAAAACAGACTGTCAAGCCACAGTCTCTGTGTGACCTTTTCAAATAATGCCACCAGCAAGAGAGCCAGACTGACCCTTTGTCATCACAAGATAACATGTCTCTGGGGCAACTTGGATTTTGTGTCTGTGCAAGGCCTGGCTGCTGCTCTGCTGGCAGTTTATCGGAGAGGAGGGGGCAGAAAGGGTCAGCGTGGGAGGAAATGCAGCTTTGTAAACCAAAGCCCTGAGCAGTTCCCTTCAGGCTTGCAAGAAGGAACTTGGAGATCCATAAGAGCAGAGGTTCACTCTCTCCTACGTATGGGGAAAAGGATGATCGGTCACAAGGGAGAATGCTTTGAAGTCTTAAAATAGCTTGCACAGTTGTGGGCTTCCCCTTGAGGGATCTCAAAGTGTTTGGCATTAGCAATGCACCCAAACTCTTGTTGCCTCCTTGAGAAAGTGGTTATCACACAGCTTCTCTGACATGAAAGGTTTTTGGGCATGCGCCTACTGCAAGGTGTCCACAACAAACATGCTCATCCACATGCACCGTCTTGCTCGTCTTGAAAGTAAAATAATGCAGTGGTCACACTTTTGCTTTGAAAAATAGAAGCAAATGTGTAAACATCTTCAAGCACAGAGTGGCTGTGTATTCCAGAAAATAAAATTTCAAAAGTAGTTGTTTTGATCTTGAAGCAACTGACGTTAAGTACAAATAAACGAAACAAAAAACAAAAAGGAGAGAGGGAGAAAGAAAAAGAGCAAATATAGCAAGGACAAAAATATTTTATATGCTGAAAAAATATTATGATCACCTCTTATCCCCTGCTCAACTTAGGTGTTGAGAAACACTGCACACTTAAGTGAGCTAGAAGAAAAGCTCTCTCTGCTCAAGCCGGCAAGACTTGCCGTCTCATGATGAAAGTGACTCTTCCTGTCTCTGAGTCTGTCACCCCACTGAGAAACAGCGTTGATAATACTTTCTTGGCCTATTTGATCACGTTAAGTCATGAGTGACTCTACAGCAGAGAAGCCGTCGGGGCTGCTAGGAGTGACTGCTTTGCAGATAGTGCTAGCAGCCCGGAGACTTTGATTGTGAGCCAAATACATCTTGGCTCAGAGTTGCTGTCAGGAAAGTTAGATACCAGCTCGGTTTGCACAGGCTGAGTGCCAGTTTGATGGCTTAATAGAAATGATTCAACCAGTCTTCCCATCACTGCCCCATCATGAATGGAAGGTATTTGCAACCATCCCATGGCTGCGGAGCCAGGCGGAGACTGTGCCAGGGTCCCCCAAAGGACCATGAATTGGTTTAGAGCCATGCTAGGATGGTCGTGGGGTAAACGACAACTTGCAGCACATGTGTTGGCTGGCTGGGTGCACTGAACTATGAGTTACTGCTGCTGAAAATGGGTCCAGCTTTCCGTTTCAGCATGGCATGGGCTGGTTCACCGAGGTAAATGTGTGCTAGAAAAGCCTGCCTTCAAAACACACAGCTGCTGGTGGCACTCTGGCCTCGTTGCTGCTGTCACCAAGAGGAACACCATTAGATCCCATTGATGGAGATGCAGAAGACTGTGGTCTGGGACTGTTGCATCTCCCAGCTGGTCAGCAAGCCCAGGTGTGACAGCATGGGAGATGTCTCCTGGGACATCCAGGCTTGCACTGCGAGAGTGCTTTCTGCCAAATACCTTTCTGCCTTGTGTTTTGACACAGTGAATGTTTTTGCAGATAATTTCTGCCTTCCTCATAAAATCATATCTGACCCAAACTCGTAACTTTTTTATTAGGAAATCGGAATACTTTGGGCAGCTCCCTCTAATCTTCCTTCCCCCTCTTACGTTTGATTGGCAATGCCCATTTTTGATAAGAAGTTTTAATTTCTTATTGAAAAGTCAAGACTTTTTGGTAGAAACAACCCCTCCTACTTCCAATTAAGCTCAAAAGCACATTTCTGACAGCATTCCTTTCAAACTCAAATCCATATTCAGGGAACAAAAATAAAAATTACTAAGGGCTTTGATGCTAATCTTGAGATGCCTCAAAAGACCTCAATTTCCAGACCATGCTTAGCTCCCAGCCCTGAAAATCAGTCCTGTTCATACTATGGTTAGCCAAAAGCAAGTGAAAAGAGCTGTAGGAAGTTGCAGTTCCTCAATCAGAAGAAACGGCCTCGCAGAGAGACCGATTCTTTGTGCAGTCGCAGGTTCTTATAATGCATGAGGACAAACATCCAAAACAACCAGCTCTCTCCACCAGTGGTGCTTAAATCCAGCTGTGAGCAGCTGGCAGGGCAAGGGCAGGGATTATTCTACCTGTCTGCTATGTCTTATCTACCCAATGCAAGCAAATAGCAGCAGCTGTAGCAATGGAGCTGTTGTGTTTGCAAACGACCATCATGGGCCAAGACTTTGGTGTGCCAGGAGCTTTAGAGGTGCAGAATTAAAGGTAAGTTTTGATCCTATAGAGATGTAGAGCCAACCTTAAAGACATCATGAGTGCTTAGGGAACCACCTTAAAATGAATGAGAGACTCACAGGATGGAAGAACCCACCCCAAGTGAAAAGTGGATTGGCGATGCTGCCAACGCCGCAGTCGAATCCAGAGGTATATACTCCTTGCCTGCCTTTGTGTTACTTCCATTAAGCTAAGTAATGTCAGCACGAATTAGGTTTTTGTTAACAATAAAAAAATAAATAAATGATTTCTGAGGCAGCAGTGAGAAAGCCGGAAACTGTGAAACAAGTTGCACAACACCGAGATCAGAAAAAAAAATTTAAAATCGAAATGCAAGGAATGCAAAAAAAAAAAAAACCAACCCTGAAAGAAAAAGGTTTTGATTTTACATTACATGCCGCACTTCCGTAGTCAATAATTTTGCCTGATTGAACTTGAAGTGCTCCCACGGGATATAATTCAGCTCTTTGATTTTTTTATATGATTGAATTGTCTGGATTTTGTGCTTCTTCTATCAATTCACTTGAATTGCCCTCTTTCATGAGAATCTCTCAGATATCTCAAATATCTTGTGTGGTTCCTACCAGCCCATTTTGCCACACAGGACAGAGTCAGACATAGCATCATTTCTGGAAACTCAGGCACTGGTAGAGAAAAATAAGAAGTTCCCCAGACTGTCAGTGTGAATATTCCCCCAAAACTGGAACTGAACGTAACAAACCATAATATTTTTGAGAGCTGAAAATGGCTAACATGGTACTTAATGCATTTTTTAGCATCTTTCTACTTCTGCCTTCTGGCATGAAGCAGAAGTAAAAGCCGCCTCCCTGAAGATAGCTTCTGTTGTGCTTCTCACCAGAGTGAGAAGGTTGATAAAAACCCCGTAAAAAACCGGCAACATCTGCTCGGTTGTGGACGTAGGAGAGCACAGCCACTTGGAAATGTGCCATGAAAACAATTCTGCAAAAGAAAGGATGGTTTCTGGAAAAATAGCACTTCCACGGAAACGCAGCCTGATTCACATGGTTGAAGATCTACACCTCCCACAAATTTGATCTCCATAACAAATGTCAATTTTGAAGACTATTTTGACATTGCAGGAGTTCCTCTGTGTGCCCCATGGCAGACACCCTCCATCATCATCCATAAGACAGAAGAAGACCTAGTTCTGCTGTTCCACCCATCCTATTTATTTGTCACCCCACTTTTTCCTTTCCTCATGCCCTGTCTCCCCTAATCCTACGCTTTCGCCCATATGAGGAACTTTTGTGTGTTGCGAACTGCTTTCTTCCAAGCTTCCTCTATTTTTTACCCTCTTCTAATTCTCTCTATCTCTCTCTCTGTCCTTAATCTGCAAAACTTCTTTGACAGAAATATATACAAGTTGCTGTCAGAGGCTGGGCAGAGGTAGCAGAGGGCTTGCTGCTAAAAGGCAATCATCTACCAAACGCCATCTGCGACCCACAGATAATTGCAGAGGTGGATGAAGCCAACAAACGGTCTCCAAGCAGGGGCTCTGTGCATCCTTATTTTATACTCTTTTCTTTCTTCTCGTTCTCTTTGTAGTCTCTCTGGGCTGTCATGCCTGCTATTTCCTCTGAAATTTTCAGCTGGCTGGGTATAGCATCCACAAGTTGTCACGCTGCAGACAGGGCAGCAGACAGAAATCTCATGCAGTCGATGTCTCAGATCTCACTTTGCTCAACCAATGAAGAAGGAGTGCTTTTCCCTCTTAATTTCTTTGATGAGCAGGGGAAACTGGCAGCTACAG
Source organism: Fregata magnificens (assembly GCA_013389945.1). Classification (NCBI taxonomy): domain Eukaryota; kingdom Metazoa; phylum Chordata; class Aves; order Suliformes; family Fregatidae; genus Fregata; species Fregata magnificens. The sequence goes on along the minus strand of WAAD01018392.1, from coordinate 211,438 downwards.
TTAGTGATGTAAACTGAATCTTCCGAAACACACTGATAAACTCCCCGCCTGGCAATGCTAAAGATACAGAAACCGCACGCCTGCAGCATGACAGCTTGTTCTCAAGACCTGCTGTTGGGGGACCACCACCTCGCAAAACCTCACGGGAAGGCAAAGAAAACAGCAATTGAGCTAAGAATCTTACCTTGTGCAGAGGCTTGGTTTAGATGAGGGATGTTGATAAATTGTCTGCCCTTTGGTAGAAATAGAAAGAAAAAAGAAGACATTTATTACTTTGCTGTGTTTGCAGGAAGACCTGCTCTCGGCTTCACAGATGAGTGGGAGTCTGATCCGAAGCCCACTGTAGTCAGTCAACAGCTCCTGCATCTGGCTCCATATGTGTCGTGACGGCTTTAGCACATTTTGCCATGATGTGTTCATAGCTGTCTTGGCAGTCAGCTTGAATAATCCTTGGCTCCCCTCTGAATAAAAGCATAAATGTTCTATCCACGCATTTAGACCCTGGTCTATCTAACTCTTGTTCACTGATGCCAGATTTCAGATCAATGGGGGATGAGACGTGAATGGCCCCATTGAGAAATGACAATTGCAATATTATTTGAAGCAGAAAACCCGGGATACTCTTTCCCATAATTGTCTCGAGCTCACGGAATATCCTTTGCTCAGGGATATGTTACAAAACTGGAGGCAGGCAGTGACTATATTAGCAAATTAAACAGCAGCAAGGTACTGCAACTCATGTAGGCACACTTTTAAAACGTTGACATGGTCCCTAGTTTGGTTTGGCCCAGACCCTGAGAGTGGCCAATCGACCATAGACCACTCCTAATCCGCAGCTGGGATGCAACCACCTTGTTTTGTGGGCTAAGAGTTTATTACTATGGAAATGGCCAGGTGGGCTCTATTGGGCTCTACTCAACTTCAAACGCCAATCCTGTGATCACTCCAAGGTACAGTACCTGGTGACTAAAGCGGGTGTTTAACCACTTCCAGGTATTTTTATACACGTGCAAAAGGAGTGAACTACAGATGTTGAATTAAAAACGTCTAGTGCTTTCTGTCTGCACCACCCATTAACTCCTACTTAGCAGCACTGTGGTGTGGGAGAGCTGCTCACCCACTGCCCATTCTAATTTAACTGAAAGAAGCATGGACTTCCCCTGACATGTGAGGGCTTAGTGGCCGTGGCAAAAAAAATGAGTGTCAGAAGGTGATTGATGATACTGTATTTACACTGATAGTAGCTCCACTCTGGTAAGCCGGAGAGAAGGAAATTTTGGAAAAGAACATCCTCTTGGGCAATCTGACATTTGTTCTTTGTCAAATGTCATGAAAACTGGACTTCATAACCATGGGAGAACTCAGAAATGAAACTAAAGGAGAGAAAAACATCTCCACCTGTCATCAGAAGCAATGACAGGCAATTCCTCCCCCCTCTCAGAGCTCAAGACCTGGGATGGTTTTCACATGACAGTTGCACCCAAAGTTTCCCTTGTGCTGGCTGCTGGATTCAGTGCTGACAAGCGTAAGGAAAGAGAAAACAACTTCATGTCCTCTGTACGGCAACAGACAGATAGATAAAGTGATTTCCAAAGTTTAAACAAGGAGTTTGTCATTTGAGGTCTCCTAAATCCTGACCCAGTGTCTTACTGATCAGTGTCCGTGCAAGCAGAGGCCATATGACTTCAAAGGGAGCAGCAGATGCTCAGCATTCCTGATTCTCAGCCCACGCCAATGCAGATTGGTTGTAGACCCTCTTTAGTGAACCTGTTGTCCTCCCTGATGGTAAAGTTTCCATTGTGGTTTGCAGCTTTGAATCTTAGCCTGAATCTTACCCATCTCTGTGCCGTTTGCAAGTCAGCAACACCAGCTTGGGTTGCAGAGTGCTGAGGGCAGCAGCCCTGCCTAAGAGATATGGGGATTAGCTCAGAGGACTTGTGTCCGAGCGATGCAGGGCACACAGGCAGCAGCCTCTTGCACCTTCTCTCCCTGGCCCCTGCCCTGCTCTCCGGTCCAGCCCACGCAAATAATTGTGCCAGGCTCAACATGACATAGCCTTTCAGAGCACCACCATCCCTAGCCCACTCAGACAATTCATGGCCATAAGATATCCCCAAAAAGAAAATGGCATCCTTTTTGACAGAGAAAAAACCTAGAGCAAAGAAGCGTTGATTGAACAGTTCACCCCACATTAAGAATCTCGTGGGGGGAAGCCAGGCATAAATACTTGTTTTCTGCCCTTTGAACAACATTTCCCAATTGGTGACCCAATTTTAGGAAATAGAAGTACTCAGGTTCCTGCTGGCACACACAAGTATTGCCTGCATCACTCCACTGATGTGTGGAGGACCCCTAAAGGACACAAAACTGCAGGCTTACCTTGGGTGGGGCAGGAGGAGGTTTACTCTTGGTTTTTGGGTTGCTTCCAGAAGTGTGTTTCTCATTGGACGTCAGCTGATTTTTGCTCCCGAGCAATCCCATCCTGGAAGGAAGACCAGAAATGACTTTTTAATGAGACTGCTCTTGGGAAAAGGGGCAGGCGCTGCGGGACAAAACATTCATGAAGAACAAGTTGGAGAAGATGAGAATGCAGGGCAATGGGACAGGGGAGAGAAGAGTCTAAAATCATTCCATCTACAGTCCTCCTACTACCTTGGACCTTGTGAACCCCATAGTTTCTGTTCCCACACAATTCTGGTGTTTCACATTTTTCAGATGAGGCTTAGAGAGACGCTATAAGTCACCAGAAAAAAATGAGCACAGATGACTGCTTTGGACACATCCCCTCACCAATGCAGATATCCCCAGCTGGCATTGAGCAGACTTGCTCCAGAGCTGCATGATGCCACATGCATGCACTGCTGGAGGGTTGAAGAGGGGATGCTGGAGACCCTGGGGAATATCACTGTGCTGAGCTGTTCAGATGTACCAGGGCTTCAAGTGTGGCACACAATCCCAGGACGAAGCCCAAGCCCTACTCATGCTGCTCAGTGCCTTCCGTAGGTCATGTCCCTCCCATGCAGCAAAAGCAGCGCACAGATGTGGTAGCTATCTGTACGGTACCAGTCCCACCCTTCCTTGTGCTTAAGCAGCACAGACACACACTCAGCTTGTCCATGAAGGCGTGGGTCCTGGTGGGACACTTTGGAGGACCACAAGAAGCTTAGGGAGTCAAATATAGCGTAGCTTGCATCCATCCTGCCTGTAAAGTGTGGGCCTAGGGCTTGACTCAGTTGTCTATCTGCAGCGCCCTAGTACCTTTTGATGTGCGCTGGGGTCTCACAAGGTCTCCCATACATCATGGATTATGTTTCCCAATCCCATGTACGTGTCTCAGACATTCTGGACACCTTGAGGACCACTAGACACAAATGAATCAAACCCTTTCTGTGGGCTATCCTCTGGTTCACACCAGGCTTTCCGCACTTGTGCTTGAAGGCTGGTTTAACTTGCAGCCAAGCAATGTAATTTCAGCTCTGGTCAATACTTCCAGCATAATGCTGGATCTGGGGAGCCAAGATAGCCAAACCATGGCAAACTTGGCCTGCTCAGCCCCCTGAAAAAGTAGGGAGCAGTTGAAGCCAGCGTTACTGAAGTGCTGTTACCATGGGTATGTAAGGTATCTACACTGTCCAGCACCAAAGTCTGTCCCAGTCCCTGCTTTGAACCAAAAGCATTGAAAGGTTTGGGCTAACAGGTCCAAGAAAAAAAAAAAACAACAACCCCCCAAATACTTGTAGCTGAGCAAAGACACGTTGGCTCCTGTTCTTGCCAAAATACCTCAAGGTCTGCAATGAACATGGAGGATTGGGGACTGGAGGTCCACGGACCAATGTGGTTAGTCAGTTCCCCCAAATGTCAGTCTGATGCCGTGTCATGATAGTCAGACTCCAACAGACATATTCAAAAAAAACTTCAGCAAACCAGACTTATGGGAAAAAAATATTCCAGTAAAAGGAACTTTTTTTGCATTCTAGTCCATATCTAATATTTCAAAAACTGTGACTCTGAAATGAGGTTTCTAACAGAGCCATCCCAATATTTTAAGGTGTTATTTTTTTGAAATATCTTCTCCTTTCTGCCTCATTTTTATTTTCACTGATAAAGTGAGCAAAATGGAAGGAATTGGAGAAATATTTCACTATAGCCCAAAACATATTTTTCCCCCCAGTCAAAAGTTTTTAGCACCCAAACTTCTCTGAGCTTTTCTTTGACCTGAGTTTACAGATGGCCCATCCATCTGTAGCCAGGTCTTGGCAATGCTCCGGGCACTGACAGTTGGAGGGGAAGTTTTGCCCACTGAATCAGCCACAGCATTTCCTGCAGCAAGTTCATTTTAATTTGGCAGCCTCCGCTCCAGGTTGCAACCAGGGCTTGCTTTGCTTAGAAGATCTGTTTGTCATGCAATGGCACATGATTTATTAAGTGATCTTTTCCCGCTTTTCCACTTGCAAATTGGTGGAAGATAACTTTGTGCCAGGATTTCTGATTCTGAATGGTGTTATTTGCCAGGATAGTAAGTGAGAGTAGCTGGAGTTCCCTTTTAACCCAGGGAACTGCAAGGTATTGTTTTAAGTCAAGGCTGGAGGATAGACAAGTTTTAGGTACCACTCATTACCAACCATGAAAGGCACAAGGTCTGCCTATGTGTTGGACATCTATCTACAGTCCTTGTTACTATCTCACTGGAGCATCTCGGGGTCTTTGGTATACTGTGCTCCTGAATGGGAGATACAGATGTGACAATTGCCTCTCTTTCCAACAGAGTTAGGGGATGTGAGATATAGCATGAGTCAGCAATATGCTTCGACCACCAGTCCTGTCACCAGGATGATCTCACAAGAGGATTGATGGACCATCCACAGGATGGTGGATGCACGTTTTGGGGTTTCGAGTTGCTCTCAGTGACGGCACTGGTGGGGCAGAGTGGAAAAGGGCATGGAGGAAGGTCAACCTCAGCAAGACCCATCAGGGGCTTGTGGCCATCCCAACTCCTCTGACAGGGTTTTAGAGGAGTGGGGACCATGCTGTAGCTTGTGCATCTCCCTATGGGGCTCCTGTGTCCAGGGGGACATTGCAACCCCTTTCTGCACCACGCTGAGAGTGGAAGCACCTCTGCATGTTTGCACAAGCTGAGCTTTCTCCCTGCACACGTGTCAAAGATGCATCCGTGGCACAGAGAAGTGAACAGTGTGTCCCAGCACGGGTGGGAAATGGAACCGGCAAAAAGTCTCCCACAAAGGTCACTTGCTCCCACCCACGCACAAAAGATGTTAGCACAGCTCTGGGTGTTCACAGTCCCTATGTAACCCACCCTTCGTGCTGTCCAGGTCACGTCTGCAACCTTCGGCAGCCAACATTACCATCCTTCGTGGTGCTATACAAAATCCCCAAATAGCGCTGCAGACAAATGTCAGATGCGGAGAGCTGCTGGTGAGCTCCCAGCCCACAGCTCGTGGAGACTTCATTTTTTAAAAAGTAATTTTTTTTTCCAAGAAAAGGTGGCTGAGTTGAATGTACGTTGTTCGGCAGTGTTTCTGCTTCTGATTAATGTTTTTTAAAATGAGCTTCACAAAAAAAAAATTTGAGAAAAGTAACTGACAGTAGTTCTCCCAGCCTTTTTTTTTTCCCCCCAGTGGAAAAGAGTGCTGGGGAGAAAAGAGTAACTCAGAAAAGAATGAAAATTTCCTTTTGTGAATTTACAGTTTTTCACATCTAAAAATGTTTGTTTATATTTAATAACCGAGGGTGGGGAAACTTGTTTCCTCAACTTTCCTCAAGTTCAAAACAAGAAAATTTATAAAACAAGTTCTTTTTAAAGCAACCAGAAATCAAAACACAACAAAAAAATTTTAAGGCAATGCAAAATTTTTCCATATGCTTGAAAATTTTAGCAAAAAATAGCCCAGCTTAGCTGCTGATAAGTTTTGAGTAAAAATATTTGACACAGAAGTCTTCCTGGAAAAGTCAAGCAAGTCTTCGCTGAAGAAGTCAATAGACACCAGGACGGTGGCATCCAGCTCTGAACGCATGTGGGACAGACATGCAGGTCACAAGAACACTGGATGCTTATATAGGACCTCTAAAACATGCTGTGTGCCCCATGTTGCAGGATGACAGAAGGTAATTTTAGTAACCTTCAGAGGGACAGTTGAGGTGACATTTTGGCTAGCGAGAGCTGGATGCAGGTACAGATGTTCCCGCAGCAATGGGCCAAAGGGAGGTCTTCTGAAGATCCCACCACAAAGTCCTGCTCCAGCAATGCTTCAGCTGGCATTAGGACAACATCTTTGTGGTGGAGAGGGGCGGATGTGACTAAATGTCCTATCATTTGCCCACCTTCAAAGAGGGTTGGAGAACATAACCTACAGGAGCAACCATCAAGCTGAACTTGGTACTCCAGGGGGACCAAGGTCCAGTAGAGGTAGACACAAGTCTTTGTTGACCATAGGGTTTGGAGACCTGCCTTGCCCCTATGCTCGGCGTGTTTTGAGTGCCCAGGGTGGGCTAAAGCAAACAGGACAGTGTCGAATTGGACCTGCTGGATGCACTTACTCCCTTTGTTGCAGCAGATCAGAGGGTAGGATGGAGGTACCTGGGCTAAGCCAAGCGCTGCAAGCATTTGCCCATCTCATCTTTACAGTAAGCCGCCCTGCACCATGGGCGCACCATCTACTGCGGTTGGCTGGTTTCCGCTACCAGAGCAAGAGAGCTCAGAAGTTGTTTCTGATGTGAATGCAGCAATGTCTTCTGCAACAGGGATGTGGATGACACAGACAAACAGCCTTGGGATTGCATGGGCGGGCGCGGGGCAAAACCAAGACAGAATCTAGCAGAAAAGCAGAAGTTTCGGCTCATCATTTGCCTCACACCCATGAAAGTGTGCCATGGAAAAATAGGTTATGACCCGAGCAAGCCAATAGTGTTTCACTTTGAGGGCAGCTCCAAAAAACCCCCCAAGCCCAGTGAAATCACAAAATTAGCCCCCTTTCTATTCAGATTCTAGGGTGGGTCCAATGAAGTGTTTTCATAGTTCACCAAGATTAGATATTTCACTTCATTTTAAAACTTCAGAATGTCTTTTTTAAGAAAACACGTTTTAAAAGGAAATGGCATTAAAACCCCTAACAAAATTACTTTGAAAATGCAGGTATAGCCAATTATGAAGGGTTTTACATGCTGAATTTCTCTTTGCAAGTTGTCCCCCTTCCAGAAAGTATTGCTGAAATCAACTCACTTTGGACACAACAATTTAAGTATTCCAGATTTGCATTTTTGCATCAGCAAGGAGCAAAAAAGTTCAGTAGAAAAAAAAATTTCCCCCAGTTCTAAGCACATCCCGGATGCATTAAATTATCTTTTTCCTCAATAAGATAGCTCTTCAATATATTTCCCGACCTGGCACCCTTGGATTGCTTTGCAAGACACAACACTGAAGATCTTAGTGAGATCACCTACTTAAAAAGGAATGAAGATTTGCTACCGAAGCGTTTTCTACTGTGACCGTTTTCTACTTTTGCTGGGTTTTGGTCAAGTTCTTTTAATCTTTTTTTTTAAATGATTAGTGGCTTTGTTGCTAGGAGGTGGTTAGAAGACAGCTGCAAACAAGCGTCCTGTGCTATAAACAGCACTGACCATGGAGAAGGTGGAGGCTACAGCCACCGTCCTCTAGGACACAGTGGCCAAAGTCCTGCTGAAGACCCCTCCCTGCAAGTGCGAGGGCGGCGAGACCTCCTGTGATGATAGACACAGTGCTGGGTCTCCAGCTAACATCAGGGGGACTTTCATAGCCAAAAGCTGCTGCTCAGTAGGACCAGGCTGTGTGAGGAGGAATTATGGCAATGCAGAAAGTCCCCATGAAGAGCTGGAGAGCTCAGAGCAAGAAGCATCATGGTTTTTGCTGGGGAGTGAAGTAGATGTCTGGCTTGCATGTTGCATCCTTGCTGGAGGACTGGGAATATCCTACTGGCAATGTTCAGATCCCATCCAGTCCAGGTCCTTGTTGGATAAATATACCAAGTTTTATTTGTGCTTGCATTGAGGCCTCTTTCAAACACTCTGGCCTATGTAAAAGGTCTTTGAGGGAGCACGAAGGGCAACCCCCAGGAGCAGCCAGGGTCTACAGCTAATGCTGGTGAGGTGCTCATGTCAGTGCTGTGCTGCTGCAGGTCCCAGACTCGAGCACAGCCAGTGTGGCCAAACTGGTCTTGGCAATGTCTGTCTCCTGCCAGCCCAGGGCAGCTGGAGGACAAACCCAGGATCTCTGTGCTTTGCAGAAATGAGATTGGAGCCCACGGGCTTATTTGGGGATCTCTTGCTACAATGAAATCCTAGCCAGCTTGACATTTCCATTGCAACTTAAGTCTGCCCTGAGTCTACCATCTTTCTTAAGCCATGCTTTGTGGGTGAACCTGGCCCAAGCAAGTAAACCAAGCAGAAAATCTGGCTGTTTCAGGCCTTTCTGAAGAGCTGGGACACCCCATGGGAGAAGGCTGTGTGCAAGGCTGGGGGGTGGGAGCGCACAGATTTCCAGGACCCTGAGTTTAAGCAGACGCAAAAAGTTTCTTGACCGGGAAGCAGGGCAGGGGAGGAGATAATAAAAGCTTCTTGCTCTCTCCAGAAGTAGAACACAGCTGCCAGAGTGGTCATTCACTAATCAAAACATCTGTCTGGAGGAAAAATGGCTGCTTACATTGAGCATTGCGCCCTGCTGGAACCTGGCAGATGCTCGGCTGAGCTGCAAGAGACTGCGGGCCAGGGAGCAGAGCCAGGGCTCTGGGTCCCGGCAGGGGGAAGAACAGGAGGGCAGACTGCTTATCCCACTTCCCTTAAAGATGCTTTCCTCATGAGCTCACCCCAGGCATTGCATCAGCAGGGTGGGATGTCTGCTGGGGATGGCTCTGCGAGAGCTGAGGTCCTGCAGCACAGGGAGGTGGGCTGCACTGGAGCGGGGAAGGAGGAGGATGGGGCCAGGAGAGGCAGGCACATCTCTTTGGGTACCTGGAGCATCTCTGGGGTTCTTCAGGTGTGAGAGGTCTTATCATGAAACTGCATTGGTCAACGGCAATTTCTGCGGTGGCTGGAATTTCAACCCAAATTTCAACCCAAATCTATCCTGTGCCCAAAGCGTGTGTGGGCCAGACTTGTGGATGGGATATGGGCAAGCTGGAGCACGGCAGGGAGAAATCCTCTCCAGAGGCCACCCCCAACTGAGGTCTAAGTCCCGTGGAAGTGGGCACAGTCCATGCTCACTTGGCCAAAATGCACGATGCTCTGTTTTATAGCGCTTTGTGGGCCCATCATGGTGGTCTGCAGGGACGTGGGGTGGTCCTGGCCCTCACAGCCCTGGGGACATGAGGAGATGGATGGGATGTCCCTCCACAGCTCTATGTGTGGCCATCCATGTTTCTGCCCTGGGAAAGGCCCTTCCCGGAGGCCTTGCCTCCCAGTGGCTGCCTTTTCCTAGCAAGGGGACAGCATTTATTGGGACTTGGTAGCCATGTCCCAAGAGGAGCAATGAAGCCGGTGGGAGGCTGGTGCTCAGGCATTTGATGCTGTCAAAGACCCCCTCCTTGGGTCAGGTCTCAGGGGAAAGGATGCTCCCTCCCACCATCCTCAGACGAGGCAAAGGGCTGTAGGGAGACACATACAACTCCAGTTCCCCACCTGAACACCTCCAACCGCTTGGAAAGCCATGCCAGAAATAGCTACTGGACACAGAGCCCTTCCCCTACTCATCAAAGCTGTGTCCAGCTCCAGACAGCTTTCCCCACACATATACCCTCTCTTTCCCCCACAAGCCCTGGCATTTACTTGTTGTCTTCTCCTTTTGCAGTAAACCAAAGAAAAAGCACCCCTGCAAATCGTCCCTCGGGGCTGGATCTTAGCAGTCGCTGGGTAGTGCCCCCATCATCTCTCTACCCCACAGATCTTGGGGAAGGGAAAGAGGGCAGAGGGGGCATCATGTGAAGGGGGGGTGGGAGAGAGGAAGAGGATAGAGAAAACCTGCTGGGTTTCTCCCCACCCTCAGGGGAATGTGGATGGGTGTGGGAAGTTCCCTACTTGCCTGCTTCCTATGCAGATGCTCCTGGAGACACGATCCGAGGACGGACGAACCACTGGTCCGACCCATGACAGATGCTCCATGGGGCTAAGGGTCCTTGCAGGATTTCTCTATTACAGACCTCTGGCTCCCACCGCATCCACACCATCCATGGGACTGACTGCTTTGAATGTTACACCCCCAGATTGCAGGAGCAGCCTGATTTTGCAAATGCTTTTAATGGGCTTTCTTTTTTTAATCAGGTCTTTGTGTCAGAACTGACTCTTTCCTTCCCCCCAAGGATTCCTTGCTCTATTTTGAATATAAAAATTATCATCTGGGAGGGGGTGGAAGTTGCACTTCCCAGACAACCTGGCCAATGAAAATAGCAGTGAGGAAGGCGAGAAACCCAAAGAGAATCCAGACACAAAACCCAGCAAAACCCACAGGCTATTAACAACTGTCATTAAAAACAGCTACAATGACTGTGAATGGGTTGTGTTTCCACGATGCAAACCACCAAATTTTAGGAAACAGCTGAACAAACTGGCTTTGCAATGATCGTTCCTTTTTGTGCTTAAAAAAAGACCTTTTTCAGATGAAATGCTTCTTGTTCCAGTGAGCCCCAACCCTCTATGAACCTACTCAACTGTAGCAATGTGGTCTAACGAATGAAGACCTGGACAGGCACTTGTGGGTGACTGAAAAAGTGACTTTTTCATTCTGCCTCAGCATGTGCGATAGGGAGAATGAAATGCCTCTCTCTTAGGAGATAAATGCTGTATAAGAAGCAGGATTTGTTTCTACAGACTCCTGAGGCTTCCTGTAGGATGCAAAGAGAGCTGGCTTCTCTGGGGTGTTTTCAATGTATTTGTTTAAGCTGTTGCAGAGGTGAGGCCGCCATAAAACCACTGTGTAAACCTCTGTGGGTAATTGCATGATGTCATTTTTGTGTTATATCTTGGTCTCAGCCACCTCGAGGTTGGAATGACCTTACGTAGTTTGCACTTCAGCTGCTCTCACTGAGAAGGACAAACACAAGCCGACATCCACTGAGTGTGATGCGCAACCTAAAGGTCACCCACACGCTGGTGATGTTGTTTACAGGAGGAAAGGTTTTGCGGAGCAGATCTAAGCTGAGGTCAAGGCGAAGGACCTTTACCAGCCATAGGACCCAAGGACAAGATGAGACTGGCTGAGGACACGATGCCGTGTGAGATGGGAGCAGCTGCTCCAGGATGCACGTGCCTGATGCCCCAGCCCTGCTCATGGGGCTTTGAAGTGCCCTCCCTGGTCAACCCCCACCAGACGCATGGCATGGAAACCAGCCTTTGCTCTGCAATTGCTCTCTGCTCCTGACAAAGGAAGAAAACGCCGTAGAGGGCTGCAAGGCTGTCTGGGCCATAAGCAGGGGTCTGCAAGTGCTTGGTGGTCACACCATGCCCCTTACCCTAGGGGGTCAGCACAGGGTGCTCTGAGGACATCTAGGACAGACACCCACCCCATCTCCCCTCGGCCAGGTGTGCTGCAGAGTCAGGCCTGCTGTTTGCATACCAAGGAGATACAGAAATGAGGAAGCCCTTGCAGATTCATCAAACTTCTCCCTTGCTGGCTTGCATTTTGCCTGCCTAATTCTCCTCCGGCTAAGGGCAGGGGAGAGAGATGGAGGTGCTTGGGTTGGGGCTGCGGAAGGAGAGGACAGCTTCAGGGTTAGCTGGAGTGCTTTGAGCTTTAGGGCAGGGGCTCGTCCTTTGGTGGAGGGTGCATCTGAGGTACCTGTTCTCTCTTTGCTAAGTGAGCTTCACTTCCTATTCCTATGAAAAGTGAAGTTGCTTTTTTAGAAAGCTGAGGTAGGAAGGAGGAGCTACCGTGAGGTGCAGCAAAGGCTTAGAAATAAGCTAGCAGCTGCCAAGTCATCTTGGAAACAGGGTGATGGTGCGGTGGCTCCAGACAGAAACCTGCTTCTGATTTGAGACACGCTCCCGATGCTGACAGTGGGGAAACCCAGCAGCTGCAGCCAGGCTGCTGCAAAGACCCTTCCAGCGACAGCCACGGTTCAAGCAGCTCAAAAGCAAGAAGTAAAAATAAAAAGGATTAGATATGGTGTGGTCTGCCTATTGCAACCCAGGGAGGTTTTTTTGGTATCTAAGATATCCTGGCTGTGCCCCTGCATGTCACCTGGGGCACATCCCTTCATCCTTGCGCCTTCTCTGTTTCCTCCAGGCTGGGCATCTCATGGACATGAGATGAGACCTGGAGTCCAGAAGCCCAGGCAGAGAGTGGCCTTCTGCAATTTGCTTACTCAGAAATCATGAAGCGACAGCCCAGGGATGTCCTTTGAAAGCAGCCGGAGGGAGACCACTGAGAAACCATGTGAAAAAGGGCGCTAAGAAGAGAGAAAGTCTCTCATATGCAGCTCCCGGGTAACTCCAGATGGGCTCCATCTGCCCCTGCTTCCCCGACCTGAAAGCGGAGCCTATAATCTCACCCAGCCAAGTAGGGTCTGTCTGGCAGTAGTTTCCACCCTGTTTTCATACGTCAGTCCCCAGATGTTCTCCAGTGTCTTTGCAGGCCTCTACATGAGTGTGAAAACCTGAGGCTGGCTTGTCTCTGCTACCTTCTACAGTTCCCTATCAGACATGCATGGAGACCAGAGGTCCAGCCTATGTGGTAAATGCCCATGGGTTCTTAGGCTTGCCTGTAAGAAAGACCTCTAGGACCCACCACTCCACAGGATTCAGAGAGGGACCAGAAAATGTAGTAGCCTCCCTCCAGATGACCCACAGCCCACCAGGATGACCCCACAGCCAGACACGTACACCGGTGGCCCACTGCATAGTCTCCTTCTGCAGCAGCGCCCACTCCCACTGCATTTTATCCAGTTCACACCGAACCAAAAGTGTTCCTGTTAAGGTGTCTGCTGCAGAGGTGACTCCGGCTTTGTTCTGAAACCACCAAGAGGGATGAAGGCACCTCTCCTCTTCCAGCTGGCCCCCAGGGCTGCTTCCCTATACTGCTGCTGTGAAAGCTGGGCAGCTCATTCCCTCCAGATGTTGTTTTCATGGTCTGGCCATGTTTTTCCCTTTCCCGTTAGGAATGAGTAGCCTAATTTACCATCTGAAGCTCCCTGTTTCCATTCCTCTAGCAGATTAAAAGCTTATTTAATGCAATGTACTGTTGCTCCTGGAAAATGCTGATGCATTATAACCAACCCACCGGTCTCCATTTTGAGCACTTAGACTTTTTGAGCTCTCTGAGGCAGCATCTCAACTAGTAAAATAGGCAACATTGGTGCTCATTCTCCCACTTTTCAAAATTAGGTGGCTGCATCCAAACCCCTTGTAGTCCCCATCCCGTGCTAGCTTCTGGGCGCTGTTTAGGAAAGTCTAACCTGATTGCTCAGGTTGCACTGCCTGCCTGCTGGGTCTCTGCTTTCCAAGAGATAGGCTGTTCCTTTTCCCCTGATTTACTCTCCTAAACACGTCACTGTGTTTGGGATGACACTCAGACACAGGCGCATTGTGTACCCCCAGGTACCAGGTCACCCCAAGTGCAGGGTGGTGATGGGGTCCCTCTTGTTTCACTATCATTATTTATTGCTGGATCCCATGGGCATTGCAGGGCTGTCTCACAGTACTGGGATGAAAATGCAGCAGCGGCTTTGGCTGATGGTAACTGGGGGATATTCTGCTAGTAGGGACCACAAAGAGATTTTGTCGGGCCCCAGTTAGGAAAAGCCTTTTTGGGTGGAGAAAGTGACTTTTTTTCTTTTTCTTCTTCTCACATATGAATAACAGAACTAATGAGGAGAAATGCAAACATTTTAGAACAGGCACCTTTCTGGTGACCTCATGGAAGTGTGAATTTCCACTGTCCAGAACCAGTACAACCGCTTGCAGAAAATAGCCACTGGAGAAGCATCTAGCACAGCCCTCCGCCCCGAGGCAGGATCAGCCCTCACAAAACCTTGCTGAGGGAGCATGTGATCCTTGCTCCCAAGAGCCTGCCTGTGGTGGACAGGATGGTGCTCATTCTCCTCTCCTACCCACACCAGTCCTCCCTGCCAGGCTTCCTCTACACTGCTCACACCATGCCTATTCTTGGCTACTTGCAGCAGCCAAGACCCTGCCTCAATGTAATTTCCCTTTTGATGCTAGTAAAGAAAAAAAACCCCACCATTTTTTAATCCTTGATTCAAAATTAGAAGATAAGCTTGACTTTCAGAATTAAAAGAATATTCAAACTTCCCTATGGTGCTCAAAGGAGACAGAAACACGGCAGAACAAGGCCAAACCTTGCAGCCAGGTCTATTGCAGAAGTCATTATTTACAACACAGAAGTGATGGTGCTGATCCACTCTCAGGTTACCTCATCTTTGGTCTGGTCTAATTCTATCACATCAGAGCCAGAAGAAATCTTATTTCCTCAAGTTTCTTGCTTTGCCAGTATCCATACTCTCACTAGCATCAGCAGGACATGTTGATGTCCATGCAGTACTGGATTTAAACAGCCAGGATTTCTTCCCACCTGGCTAAGACCTCTCTTGTACAGAGTCCTACATTCACAATTCTCTTCTGTGCACAGTTGTTATTCATTGGCAGCCCACACCACGACTTTTACACAGAACGTTTTTTCCTGCTTTTCCACCAAAATTTCTAGGAAAAAAAGCATTCCATGGGAAATCGCCACCCTTGAAAAGGTTCTGTCACAATGCCATGCATATTGGCATCTTTCACTGGAAAAAGGATGATTCCCCATGCAAGTTTGCTATATTAATGTCTCAAGCAGCTGCTGTCTTCTTCCTGTGCTTCTAAAATGGTGAAGGGCAAACACATAAGAGACAGCCGAGAAAAACTCTGGAGATAAAAGTAAAGTTAAAGCTTTTATATCAATTTGTCCGTTTGCTCAGTACAACCTTAGTTGTCCCTTCTTCCGTCATGTATTGCGGGTGACACCTTGATTTTTCCGTAGATAAAATTTAACCTCTATTCAAAGCCCACTTCTGAAGCATCATCCTTCCATATTTTGAGACGTTCTGCCCCAAATTTTCACAGTTCACCATTCACCATTAGCAGCTATTCACATAAATGTGGATGCTGGGGTGTTGGGCAGGCAACCGGCTGGACTGGAAGAAGTCCTGCAGCTCCTCTGCCCGCGGCATTTTGTCAAGGTTTTTCTTTCCCGCCCCGGGGTTTCATGGAGAAGAGGGGTACCTTCCTATGAGGACACCTCGTGTGACCTGACAGTCCTTCACCACTAGCCACCATAAGCCAGGGAAGCACAGAGATCTGACAAACAGGGAGGCTGTGCCCTTCTGTGTATGAGGATACACCATAATGTAGTAAATTGGGACCCTGGGGACCTGGGCACAGGGCCAATCGCCTCTTTTGCCTCTTGGCCATAAGGACCCTTAAGCAGATGACACAAAGAGTTTTTTCAACCAACCTTTATCTACCAAAAGTGTTGCATATTCACCAATCAGTAAGGCAGACCAGACATCCCGGACAACTGAATAATTTTTCACTCTTTTCCCCTCATTAGGTATCAAAGGATTCATTTGTAAACCATGTGTTTTCTATTTCTGCTCTGCCTCCTACGTGCCTGACACACAGGACCCAAGGGGTCCTGCACGCTGCTTTTTGATCAGGAACACATTTCACGGTTTCCAGAGGAGCAGAAATGATCAGTGATAGTTGGTCAAATTTGGAGAATAATTTCATAAATATGTAAATAAAGAGGGAGAAATGCAGGAAAGAGATTTGGAAAAGCACATTTCATTTCAGAAGTCACATATATTTTGCAGGATGACAGAAATGTAGAACTGGCCCCTAGAAGGTCATTAATCTGGTGGACCTACATTGCATCTGAGAGACTACCTAACTTGGGCTTCAAAGCTTTCAATGATGGAAATTCCCACTGCTCCCCATCACTCTATCCCAGCCCTCCAATTCCTGTAGCCTTAAAATGACTTCCTAACGATCAGCACTAATTTCCTTCACTGAAAGACCTACAACTGCTTGTCCTGCCCATGGTGGACAAGAAGTTTATTCCTTCCTTCTTCACAGTGGCTCCAGCAAATGAAGCAACATTCCTCCTTGAAAAAAATCCTCATTGATCACACTTTCCACACCTTTGCTCAACCGCGTCCCTCTCCTTCGGGCATTTATAATTGGGTTTGGAAGTTTGGATAGGCAAGCCCACAATATTTTCCTAATTAAAACTGACCAACATTAACAGAGGCAAAATTGCTCCGTAAAACCGCAGAAACATTGTTCTGCTGCTCAGTTGCAACATTTTCTTGGAAAAAATTATAATTAGAAACCTATTTTTTATTTCAACACAAGGAGCTGCTGTGTTTTGAGTTTTGGGTTTTGGGGGGATATTTTCGGCTGGCCAGTGAAAAGAATTCATGTGGATTTAACCCTGATATGGAAAACAGGCTCACCTGTGAGAAGCATATGGCTTGTCCAGCATGAAATACTGGAGGTCTGGTTTATGTTCGTATTGCATATGTTGCGCCTTAGCATTTATTTTTAAGCAGCGACCGTGACCCCGTATATCCTGTTTCGTATGGGGATGTACTTTCTTTTGAGTTTCACAGCGATGTCCAGCAGTGCAGCCACTTCTTCCACAATGAGCAGCAGGACCCTGAGGCTGTAATCTGTTGCCAAGACCTCTGCCAAGGGGGAATAGCATCCTTTTTTAAGCCCCTCAGCTACTTCTAATCTTGCAACGTGGTGCTGACCTAATGAGAAAGCTGACTTGCACCACATAAAATGAAGCCGTGAATGGGAACTTTGGGGCTGCTGAGGACTCCAGCAGGATTAACCCCAGGTATCTTGCTAAATGCTTGCCCATGATTGAATCCTGTGGGCTTGCAGGAAACGGTGACTACAGGGGAGCTCACCCACATGGAGTCAACGCTTGGTTGCCTCCAGAGTCTCGTCAACCGTGGAAGAGCGGCGAGGAAACTCCCTTTTTAACATAGAGAGAATGGAAAGAATGAGGGGAAGGAAGGAAGACAAATAATGATGAAGTAATAGTGTGCCCAAGTGCTCCTACTCTGCTCAACACAGTGCCATGACCCCCGTGAAATCCATGGTGACCTGTTTCCACACCTGATCGAGATAACAAAAAGCCTTGTCTGCACCTAAATACTGCCTTAAGACCTTTTTGGATTCTGATGTGCCCATAAAGGTGCCACTGAGAACTGAAGGCTGAAAGGTCAGTCAAGAGGAAAGTCACAAAGCAGAAATAAAAGAGCTGATATCCTTGTCTGAAATGGATGCACAGCCCAAATTGTGCAGAAGTGGGATGCTCAGCCTGGGATATCGTGGGCTTATTTAACAGGAACTGGGGAGCACAGCATTTCAGCTGAGACCCCAGGCTATAAATGCATGCCAGAACACTCCACGCTGATTAAGCAGAACATGGAAAGTCATTAGAAAAGCAGATAAAGAAAAATCAGTTGCACCTTTGCAAAATTTTCACTTAAATATATCTTGGGTCTTTCCTCCTCCATCAGAAAATTCAGCCTTCGACTTTGTAAGTCTCAAGGTGCAGTGATAGCCATATTCTGGCAGAACAAAACGAGAATGGGCCAGAAGTTTTTTTTCACAGATTTTTGTGGATCAGTATAACGATAATGCTGCAGGAGGTCTGGGAGAAAAAACTAAATGTGGGCAAGAAATCACAAGCTCTGCAGCCCTCAAATCTTCTGATAAAAATTACTTAAACCTTGACAGAATGACTAATGGAGCATATTAATGAGGGTGCCTTTGCTGCCCCGCAGCTGTCCTTTTTAATTCTTCATTTCCATCTGCTTTCTCTTCTCCAGCATGTACCAGAGCAGGGACCACGTGCATGTGCTCTGCGTGCAGCAGGAACCTTCGCTTCTGGCAGTGCATGCACCTTGTCCTGATTTTGCACTTTTAAAGATCCATAATCAATTAAATATCACAGCAACCCTGCAAGAAAGGCAAGAAATGCCCCCATTTCACAAGTAGGGTAACTGAAGCACCTTGAAGAGCATTGGTTTGCCAGGCATCGCTGGCCACAAAGCCCTGAGCCACACCTGAGGAGGTCTGAGATGCAAATACCCCACAACACTACAACCGCTCCTCCTTCCCAGAAGTAGCACAGCAAACAAGGTGGCTTCTGAGATATCCAGGCTCCAAGTTAGAGCGCTGTGAAATTTTAAGTCTGGCCTAAATTTTAATCAAGAATGAAAGTTACGGACTTAGTGTAAACTCTCCATGTGTGGGGATGGGAAGTGACCAGGGGGAGAAGCAGTAAGTCCATCCTTCCTATAACTCCCTTGGAGATCTCCAACTTGCCAGAAGCTTTGTCCACAATCAGCATTAACCTGCGACTGGTTTTACCAGCTTGAATGTAGGTGCTGGTGAAAACAAAATCTTACCTCTAAGGAGACCATCCAGCCCATCTCTGGTGCAAAAGAAAGCAAAGATCCTCAGCCCCAAATGTGCCTCTTGGCAGAAGGGGAATTAAAGTCTGAATCCTTCTCTGCACCGTACGCAGCATCCACAGGTTCAAATCAGCAAGGATTGCTGAGTTGGAGCCTGAGCATCCAAACTTCCACCTCCCCTTAAATTCTTTCTCATCTCCAAGGAATTCAGCTGGAAGAAACTGATTCACCCCTTGCTATTTAAAGGGCTTTCATCTCCTTTTATTTTTTTTAAGAGAAAGAGGTTGATCTGTGAACACAACCTGCTGAGTCAACGTCTGACTTAGAGTATCAGTCCCACCTCAGAGAGTGCCCCGATTTCAGCACTGAGACACTGCCAGAAGGAAAGAGATGCACGCTGCCCCAATCTGTGTCAGCCCATTCCCTTGAACATCCCACTCCGAATTTTTAAGGGTTTAATTACCGCCAGTCCATAGACAATAACCAGAGATGGGCCAAATCTTTAAATGCTCCAAGGGGATGCATCCAGTGGAGCTCCCGGCAATAAATAGGCAGCAGGAATGAAGCAAAGTTGCTGGAAAATCATTTGCACTTACCTGGCGAGTCCTATGTTCAGATTAAATCATATCCTGCTTGATCCTAGTTGTCCACCAGAGTTAAAAAATCCCTTGCAGGGTGCCTACTTAAGAACATAAGCTTATCTTGATAAGTTTTAATCCTTAGAGCATGTAGAAAGAGAAACCCTAATTCTTCTTGACGTTGTCAGTTGACTGCTGTTAGTGGTTTCCTGTCGACAACAGCTGAATGACAAATCGAACTGGTTTGTTACACTTATAGCAATTAAGGGCTGGTAGTATAACCACACTGCTCATTTAGCACTAATGTTAGCATGGTGTCTACCTTAGAAGAACCGTTACCCGCAAAGGCTCGACAGGCTATAAAAAGTACTGTCCCGCTACAAAAGATGCCCCGAATCGCTCTCATTCAGGCTGGTGTGAGTTGAAAGTCATCCCCTGGAGCCACAGGGTGTAAAACTGGTCTGCAAATGGGAGGAGAAATATGGGTCCTTGAGTTTTCTAGATTGGCCCATTCACAGCTACGAACAGTCTGAGCCAATAGCAGGGGTGGAGATATTTATTGCATGCGCTTAACCTTTGGGAGAGTTTATCTCCAGTCAGATTCTAGTCTGAACAGTTTCCCCTTTTGCAATCATCTAGGTTACAGTGCTGTAATCTTACTCACTTTCCATCTGAGGTTCTGTTTCTGCTTAAAATCTCATCTAAAGAGAGCGGTTGTGTTCTTCCTCAGAGCTGGCTGCCTTTCGGCAACGAGTACCGGACAGCTGATGCCATTTAGGGTACGGGGGGAAGAGAGGTACAGGAGACAGCTGACAGCACATCCTGATATCTCTTTATCGCTTGTATGTAAGATCTTGTAAGATTTGCCTTCCCTCTACTTTGTGCAATTAGCTACTCGCTGTGTTGCAAAAAGCTTTGCCTGGGCTGAGCACCCAGTGCCCACCTGGAGCTGTTGTGGGCAGGGATCAGCTCAGATCTCACTACGTTGGGGTGTTTCGGTGCCTACTATCTTCTACAGTCTTTGGGCACAGCTTTGTTTCCAACCATGCAATACTGTGAAGCTCCATCATTCTCATTTCCACCCTCATAAGCAGGGTTTCAGACCCAGCAACCCACCTGAAGGCCAGGAAGCTGATGTGTGTCACCTACTGATCCTGCTGGATTTTGGATAGAGCCTCTGTCACATCAGGGCAAGCAGAAAGGCAAGACAGACAAAGTTTCATCAAACAGGACAACAGGGATCCTGCCTGAGGCTGGTTGAATGATGGGCTGCTTATCAAGTCTCTTGAGATGAGGGATAACAACTTCATGTAAGAGAAGGTTGAATCTTGGGTCTTGGTCCTGCAGTTTTAGGTAGCATCATTGGCTGAGATAACAGCCTCCTGCTGACGGCTGTCTGGGGGATGGGGACAACCTCCCAACTATGGACTCTCTGGAATAGTGGTCATCGGGAGAGTTGCAAACATTTGATTTTATGGTTCATTCACTAGGCTGAAAAAACAACAAAGCAGAAGAATCTAACAAGCAACAACATTTCACTTGCTTTCATTTTAACATCCCAAAAATGGGTCAATTTGGTCCAGGAACATGAAAAAAAAGCAGAAGAATCTAACAAGCAACAAAGCTTCACTTTTTGTTTTCATTTTAATGCCCCAAAAAGGGGGCTGAAAAAAAAAGTCAAAAACAATGATTTGTCTTTCATTTTTTGCCCCGAGCTGAAGCTATTGTCCAGACTCAGTTTGTCAAGCCACCAAGGGTCGAAGTGAAACTGTGTTTTCTGACAATCAACTACAAATCTGGGAAATTTCACCCGGCTTTTGTCATGGGAGTGAGCAGAAACTGACTCTGACACCGAGGAGGGTGACAAGGACAGGAATGCTGCAGCTTGTCTCTTCATCATTCATTCATCCCAACCTAAAGCAGGTATCTGAGATGGGCTTTCCTTTCCCTTCCTTGGGTCAGGAAGCCAAGGAAATGAGTTGAGCGTAAACACAGAATTTTTTAACTGAAGTTTGGAGAGATGGTGTCCACCCAAGATGCGTCCTCTCTTGTGTTTTCCAGTGAAGATGCCTTACTGGGTAACCAGGTAAGGTTGGAAGGGGAATTTTGGGTTCAGCAGCAGTTCTGGAAAATAACTTACAACAAAAATTTTGGGTGAAAGTGGAGCTCAAGTCCTTCTTCCAGCAAAGTAGAGAGGTGGAAAAAACTACATATCTGTCCTGAGATTTTAAATCTCAGAAGCAAACTATGGGTTGCTGCAATGAATTGGATTAGCAGGTTTATCAGAGGAAAGTCATTACAAATGAGCCACTTCAAATCTGTGGAAAAGGTTTTGATTTTCTTTGGAAATTATTTGTAGTTCTTCAGGGCTTGGGAACTTTTTTGGAGTTGGAGGGAGGAATAATTCACTAACTCAATATACACATTTGCAAAGTTAGTTCTGGAGTCACCAAATTGATTTCTTTTTACCTATGAAAAACAGGTGGGCTCAAAATTCCCACCATAATTTCAGTAGGACTTCAGACACAATCGTCCTTTGCTTTTGTCTTTATTTTGACTCACCTGGGAGAAACCCGTGGAGGAAATATCGCTGATACCCTGAGGCAACACACAATGCAAAAAACTTCACAATGTTCCGTGACAATGAAATTTATGAAATCTGATTTCCTCTCGATGCTTTGGTGTTTAACACCCTGGTGGTGCTCACTGTTCAGCTTTTCCTCTAGTGGACTTAGTCTCCTCACTCCTCTGCTCAGCCACATCTTTGCATCTTTGAAACATCTTCTTCTTTACCAAACTCAGCTAGAATTCACCAGAAAGTTTACAAGTTATTTGGTGGGAGGGTTGATGGATGGACCAACGATACCATTGGTTTGGAAATTCAAAGGAAAACAAAATACCAACCTCTGAAAATATTGAAAAAGAAAACTAATGGCCCCCAGGATTGGTATTTGAATGAGAAGGGTCAAGGTTAAGAACTATTCCAAATAGCGGTAAAATATTTACAGCCCCTTGCCTTGGTCTTGAAGCACTTCACATGCCACCATCTTTCCCCTGCATCCCTAAATGACTACTCTACCTCCATCTACATGCAGGATACATCATCCAGAAACCAGGTTCTCTCTTGCTTGCACCTGTTTTACGCTGAAACAGCCCCAGCACTTTCTGCCACTTTATTCCAGATTCCCAGGAGCCCAATTCCTCCCTGTGCCACGTCCCAGTAATTGGCAATTAATCTGCATCACACTCCAGGCTGGGCCTGAAGGCAGGGGTGAACAACCCTTTCCATGGGAAAGGCAATTCCTCAGTCCCAGCATGCACATTATTTCGGCAGGGTGAGAGGTGGATGCTCAGCATCATCCAGAAGCAGAGCAAGGCCAAACGCATGGGTGCAGGGGGCTTGTCCTTGCAGTGGGCTATTTCCCCTGTGTTGCTCAGAAACCTTGTGCCATCCCAGCTAGGAAAAGACAAAAAACAAGCTGACCCAGACTAAAAAACAGAGCAATACTGAAAAATGCCAGCCCTAGGTCCCTCAGTGATCCACGGAGATGAGCAGCTGGGTGACCACAACCCTCCGCACATCATCTGTGTTTGCAGCGGTTCCCTTGGGGTGACCAGGGGACAGCATTAGCTGGAAACCTGCTGCCCTCTGTAGGTGCCTCTGCCACATTTCCAGGTTGACGGGCTCCCAGGTGGCTCTCCAACGATGTCAGAGGATTGTCCTGGTACAAGTCCCTGTGCAGGGAGTAGAGGCTGCACCTGGCTAGGATGGTGATGGTTGAGAGCACCACAGCCTCCTCTCCCCATCCCAGCCTGGGCAGGATGAGCCCCAGGGAAAGGCATTTATTTGGTGACCAGCTGAGAAGCAACCGTCGATGCTCCTCCAAGATGCTCCCAGCACGCGGTCCCACAGAATACCTACACTCCCCTGCGGGGAGGCCCAGCTCCTCCATGCTTGGCTGGCAGGATCAGCAACTCATCCTCCACTTTCAAGGAGAAATTCCCCAAAGCCAGGAGCCAGGGCAAGAAGCAGATGGTTCAAATCCAAGCTGCACTGAACTGCTGCTGTTATGGACGAGGAATGGCCATTTCTGCCCATTTCTGCTGATACAGAGGCAGCTCAGAAGGTCCAGATGGGGTTTAGCTGGCTATAGGGCACGTCTACCTCGTAGCATTTGTGGTGCTCAGATTGGCACAGGAGATTGGGGTTCCAAAGAAAGTCTGGAGGGAATTACCACTACAGCAAGCAATTGCCAGCTTGGGCTTTGCAAAACCACATCCCTGTAAGGACTCAGGCTTGGATCCAAGTGTTCCCAATGATTCTGGGGTCCACTGGAAAAGGTGCTGTGCTCAGGGATGCTGTGGGACATAGCTCTGGGAACTGGCAGCTTCTGCATCTCTGAGTGCAACAGAAAGACCTCGCTGTATCTGAGCAAAAAGAAAAAATCTGAGCCATAGGTACAGACAGTGTTAGTGTTGCACAGGTTTATTTTGACTCATCACACCTAATCTCAGGTGCCCATGCAGGTGGCTGGGGTTAGAGCCTCATCACTGGGTGTGTTACTGCTCTTCAGCAGCTCCCCACCACAGGTCTTTTAGGTGAAGACAACTTAAATTAGATAAATTCTGGCCAAAACCCATTCAAAACCCATGAGGAAACTGCAGAGGGACCTGGCTGCAGCCTTTCACTGGTGTCTTATGGCAGCTCATTTGAAATCCATTTCGCAACTAAATTAAAAATAAACATTTACAGAAGAGGAAGCGGGTGACAGTGTGTGGTCTGTTACTGTGATGAGTTAGATGTCCAGCCTCGGTAGCGACACCTCTGCTAGTAAACTAACCCATGCTAGATCTGCTCTCTGGCCCTGAGGCCAGCTGACCCTGTCTGGCCACATCTGTGCAATTAAATGCTTTTGGCTATCAAATCTGGGTGGCTGCACCCAACTTGTCTGTGGGGAAGGGACCCTGGTCTTGCTCATTCCTGAGCCACGTCCCAGGATTGCCCATCCCACGTCAAAACCAGACCAGGGACTGTGTTTCAGCAGGCTCCTGTGCCCGTGCCCATTCCCTGACACCGTTTGGTTCATCGGCACAGACCCAGCTTTTGTTTTGATGAGATGTTGCAGGAAATGTTGAACCACCCGTTTGCTGCTAAGAGCTTAAATGCAGCTGTAGGTCTGTGTCGGATGGTTTTAGCATGAAGGCAACAGCTCTTCCATCTCCCTGGTCCCTCTCCATCGTCAGCAGCCCCAGGAAGGGCGGGTGCAAGCCGTCGGGTGACCGCCTGCAGCACAGCAAGAGCTGATCACCAGACTGAGTTTGCATACGCACATCTGAGATCCGACAAAAAAGGGTGCTGGCAAAGCAAAAAAAAAAAAAATTTAAAAAAACCCATTTGCATCAGAAATGTGAAAATGGTGTTCTTCACTCTTCTGAGTCTGCATTGCTGCGTCTCGCAGGGCGCCCACTCCCCCTGTGCTTGGTGCTGTACAGACACTGCATCCAAATTACTGGGGGGGGTCCGGGGCATCCCCACTCTGGCTGGTATTTGAAGGGAGGGGGGAAATCCCAGCCCTGTGATGTGGTTTGTAAGGCCCTTGTTGGGATGCTGGACTTGGGAAAGGGCTGTAAATCTCTCCCTGATGCCCATGGGGGAGAGGAGGGACAGTTTAGGCAG
Source organism: Fregata magnificens (assembly GCA_013389945.1). Classification (NCBI taxonomy): domain Eukaryota; kingdom Metazoa; phylum Chordata; class Aves; order Suliformes; family Fregatidae; genus Fregata; species Fregata magnificens. The sequence goes on along the minus strand of WAAD01018392.1, from coordinate 186,716 downwards.
GAGAAGGGAAGGGTAAAAAAAAAAAAGGCGGCTGTGAGGAGGTTTCTCTCACAAAAGCTGAATGTGGGAAGGGGCCTGGATGGTTAGGTGTTGATGGCTAACACTTAACCCTTCGCACCACCAGGTTCACAAACACGGCCAGTGGTCCTGAGACACCAGATGTGCAATAGCTGCACATGGGGACAGATGTGTGGGATGTTTTTGAGAGCTGTCCCCAGGCTTCGAGGGGTTAACCTTCAGCTCCTGGTGAAGGAACGAAACCCTCTCTGTCCCCTGCCTTTGCTTCTGGCCCCAAGTCAGCCAGCAGCTAGGGCACATGCCTCTATCAGTCCCTCCTTGGAAGCAGTTAAAATGGTTTCCAGCCCCACTGGGGGAGACGTGGGAGCAACAGGGGCTTTCCCAGTACAAAAGACAGGCAAAGGCTGGTTTCTGAGCTGGTTTCTGTCCAGGGATGGATGGTGCCAGCGAGTACTAGCCACAGTGCCCGGAGATACCCACCCCAGGGCTTCCCGGAGATGCTGATGCAGCCTTGCAAAACTCCCCTCCACACACACGCTGACCCCTGGGCAAGCCGTGGCATCTGGAAAACGTTATCCCAAAGCTCTCCCGAGTGCCAGAGGACCCCAGGCTCCTTGGAGAAGGGCTTATAGCTCTCCGTGGCATGCCAACGGGAACAGCCGTGGGGACACCAGCCCCAGTTCGTGTCAGGAAGAGCCAGAGGCTCCTTTGGGAGCACACCAGCTCTCCGGGCATCTCCTGCAAGCCTTTTGGGTCCCTGCCCTCGACAGCACGCCTTCATCCCTGTTACCCACGCCGAGGGCATCGCTACCCCTCCTCCCTCGTTTGGGTGCCGGAATCGGAGGATGTTTAGGACCCAGGCTGTGCAGCTCCTCCCTTTCAGGTCTCTCCAGGGTTATTGCTTGGTGGGAGGTAGGTTCAGGGCTTGGTGGTATGAATGAAAGAGAGAGAGGAAATCTGGACTGAAAAGCTCAAACTGGAATAGCTCGCCTGTCTCCAGGCAACAGGCCTGACGCAACCGCTGGGGAAAAAAAAAAAAAAGTCCCTTAAATAAAAAAAAAAACACACACACACAGATTTCTGAAGCGAGACAGAGGGGAGGATGAGACAGTCTCCTGAAGGCACTGGTGACACTGCTCTGCAAATACCAAGTTAGAGACCTGAGGCGAAGGAGGGAGCCAAGATGTCCGTGCAATCTTCCCTCTGACTCGGTCCCCGGTAAGTTTGTTGCTCACGTTGGCTTGGCCGTGCTGGGGCTGGGGGGGAAAACAGCCACCCTGGGGACACCCCCCTGCACCCAGGACAGGAGCTGTCTGAAAGAAGCCCAGTGCTAGAGGGGACCCCCGGCTTTTCCAGCCCCACGGAAAGGGGTAGCAGCAAGGACCAGGTCCCTGGGGAGCATCGGGGTGGGGGCGATGGGGACCCCAGGCGCCGTGAAGTTCAGCACTGGGATCTGGCGTGCCGGCTATGACGTGGTGGGGCTGGGGGCTTGCATTGTCTGCCCCTAGCCACAATCTCCTGCCTTGCCAAAATCCCCTGGAGATAGCCCGCACGGTGGCTCCCTGTTGATTGGGACAGGCTGGAAATCAGGGCAGGGTTTGAGTCCTCCTTTACGTTGAGGCTTGTGGATTTTGCTCTCAGCTGGCAGCAGTGTGGGGGTACTCACCACCTTCAGGGGGACTTTTCTGCACTGGATGAGGTGTAACGGGGAAGAGTCTGGCCAGGTTTTGGGACAATCACCTGTTGCTCCCTCTGCCCTCTCTCTGAGATTTGCAAGAGCCCTGGAAAGGTTTGTCAGCTTGTGCAGTGCAGACATAATGGGATAAAGTGTGGTGGCCTCACAGGGCGTAGCTACCTTTGATTTTTGAAGCAGGCACTGTGTGCTGAGCAGAGCAGGTTTCCACCTGCTCAGGTCTGGCCCTCGCAGCTCATGTTAACACTGATGGGGAAAAAAAAATCACCCAGAACTTCTTCAGAGCCCTTTATAACAGCTTGGGGCTAATTGCTAAAACAATACCATCAGCCCACACCCCTCCCAGCACAAGCTCTTGTGCAACCCCAGCCAGTGCACCCCGGTGCGATGCACACCCCTGCACCCACACCACCCAAATCGTACAGCCTGCACCCTCTCTAGTCCGTGCAGACTGATACCTCTCCCACAACAGGCACTCCTGCAGTGCTAAGGAGACCCCTCCCTATTTTCCTGTGATGCTCCCTGTATTATTCGGCAGCACTCTGCCCTTCGGAGATTTTCTACATCGGGGACCTCAGTGGAGGGGGTATAAAATGGGTGAAAACCAAGTGCCTTGTTTGCAGTGAGGATCTATGTCTGGCAAGTACCGTGTTATCTCGGCTTTGTCTGCTCGTCCCCTGTACCCTATGGACTCCCCACTTTTCGGTGGGAACAAGCCTGTTTTGGCTGCTATGGGTTTTGTCTCTGCCAGCCATCATTTCAGCATACTGGAGCTGTTGGTGTTATTTGCATCTCAGGTCTCCTCTGCTTTTGAACGCCCGTTGCAGTGGTACCGCTTCATGGGGGGATCTGTACAGCACAAAAATAAAACAGAATGGGAGGGATCCAGCTTCTCCCGGGCTCTGGGCTTGCAATAGCTCCGCAGCCATTAGGTGTTTGCAAAATGTAGCAGAGACACTGCAGAAAAAAAAAAAAAAAATAAGCAGCCTCAGGGTAATGTAGCCTTTCTAGGGGAAGGGAGTGGGGGTCTCTTTGCTACCAGCTTACCTTAAATAATATCAAATAACAAAATGCAGCTCAGCACTGGGAGAAGGCAGGTCTGAATACAGAGGTTGTATGATCATTGCTCGGGCAGCCACCAAGGCGGGTAATTGGATGGGACAGGGAGCATGTAAAGGGGATTAGGGGATCACTGGGGGGCTGGCCCCACTCCCCCGATCACTTTAACTTGGAGCCTTGGGGTCTCAAGTGGGAGCTGGCCCTGGCGCTTGTCTCTGCAGGGGGTGAGCTCAGTGCTGGGCAGAATGAAGCCCAGCAAAGGCAGAAAGAGGTTTTTTTTCTGAAAACATAGCCTTCTGCCTTCCATGCTGCATTTAGGGAAAAATAACTCCCTGTGCCAGTCTCCTGGGAAGAGAGCATTTCTCAGCCTGATCTGGCTCATTCCCAAGGAGTCCCAGACCTTCACATTACCCTGGTTGCATGAGCACAGAGGTCCCTGCCTGCTCCGTCTGCTCTTTCCTTGCTGAAACGCAGCTGTGCTTGGGGTGGCAGCAGGGAAAATAAGGGAAGGAAGTGGCTCTGCCAAACTACAGGCCCTTCGGGGACATCTCTGGGGACAGGCTAGGCTCACCTCCTCCAGGATTAGGTCCCAAAACCTGCTAGGACCCTGGGGCAGTGCATGGAGAAACAACCCTTGCCCATAATCCATGGCTTCCTTCACCTCAACAGACCTTACCAGAAGATGACTAGGGTGGACAGGGTGTCTTCACCGAGAGAGTGTAAACTTGCCTTTGCTGCTGCTGCTTAACCCCTTTCCCTCTAAGAGTAGTTTTACCTGGTTTCGGCTGATGGGCTGAGAGCATTAACCCCCTCCAGCTTCCCAGTTTGCAAATGCTTCCCACTGACTGGAAGACTGGTTTGCGGGAATGCCAAATATCTGGAAATGCCCACCTTCATGCAGGATTTCCACCTGACTGCTGGAAATCTGCTGATCGGTGAGAGTTAAGCTGGTCTGAAAATGGAGCTGCCAGGGTCCATCTAAAGCAGGCAGCAATCTCAGTCCTGCTTCCTTGAAAGGAGCCTGCTTGATTTTGTGCAGGGGAGGCAGGAGGGACAAGATGCAGCTAGGCAAGAAGGGACAGGTGTATTCATTAAAGCAGGTTCTGGCTCTACTAGTGATACTGGAGATCAGCCTGGGAGAAATACCTTAGGGCAGGGAGTGCAAACTGGTCCCCTGTTATCTCTGCACTTCTGCTCCACTCCTCTTGTCAGGCTGGTGGATTGGCTGCAGTCACCCACTGCTCTCCCCTCCTCCCTTCATTGTACTGTTTGGGGGTCTGTCTGGGGGTCATTTGGGCAGAAGGATGTGCCGGGCTGAACGCTCACCCTGCTCCAGGTCATACATGAATGGAAAGCCCCACTTCTTCCCTCTTGCCCCTGTGTATCTGCGAATGCCACATCTACATCTGACGGGCTGAAGCAGCAGGATGGGCTGCTTCCCTGCTGCTGACCTTAGTATCCGAGCTGCCTGGGAGGTCTTCTAGGGGTTTGTTCATGGCAGTAAATGGGCAGGAATATCCAGGTGTGCTCAGGATCCCATTAAGCCAGGTGCTGTACCTGTATCTCAGCCCACTGCCTGGGGCAGCTCTGTGAACACCTCTCCAAACCCCTGCAAGGGCATTGCATGTTGGATCAACCTGGGGGCAGAAACTCGGCTCCTCCCTGGGCTTTTGTCCTGTATTAGGCTGGAAGTTGGGTCTCTGTGTGTGTGAAGGGACACAGCCAACGTGGGCAGCCCTGCAAGGAGGTCTGAAAGAAGAGTCACCAGACCTGGACCTGCGCTCCTGCTTATGATGCCCAGCTTGGTCACTTCGGTGTCTTTGTCTTGCCCCTGGAAGAAAGGCGAAGCTCATAGCCCACATGAGCATGGCCAGGAGGTCTCTGTGGGCCAGTGGGCACTAACTGAGGGCTGGGGGCTCTGCTATGACCCCTCCAGCCTTGCATGGACAGACCCCCTTCCATCCTGCCCCAACCATTCTGAGCAGGCAGAGAGCATCTGATCCTGACAGCACCAATTTCAGCAGGGACCTCTGCCCTGGAGGTGTCCTGGCTTCAGGGTCAGGCAGATCTTCAGGCTGCTGGAGTCTTCTCCTTTTGGGGAGAGGGAGGCTGAAGGTCACTTTGGGATAGGCATTTGGGAACCAGATCGGTTTTCTGCAGGAGCAGATTTCAGGTGCTACAGAAAGGGATCAGGTATCCAAATGCTGGATAATATAACCCAGGGAGAGTGGCTCTCCTCTGAGGCTGTGGGACAGCCAGGGGAGCGATTTGCTCTCTTTCTCTTCAGGAACCTTGTGCAGAGCAGCGTGGTACAGCCATGCTCCTTGCAGGGGCTGTGGCAGGGGACCCCAGGGTGAGGAAGAACCCGAGCTCACCAAAGCCCACATAGCACAGCAGCTTCTCTCACAAGTGAGGTCATTTTGGCATGGGGAAAGGAGTTATTCATGTACAGCCTCCCTGAAAGGGAACCACCAGCTCGAGGGAGCTGCGGAGTTGACCCAGATGGGTCTCTCCTCCCTTCATCCGCTGCCCGGGACTTCGGCATCTCTGCTGCCTGGAGGATGCTCTGGAGCCTCCATCCACCACCGTGCAGCAGCCGGAGTCCTCCCTTACTCCATTGCTATGGCAACCCCCTTACACAGGCATCTCCTCCTCGCTGCCCTGCTGCCAACCTGCTGCAGAGCTCCAGGGGGGTCAGCCATCCCCACCCCATCCCCACCGTTTTGCTGTGCCAAGAAGGAAAAGAAGGAAAGCAAACACAGCTCTCCCTGCACACCAGGCACCATCCCCCCACCTCTTGCTCCACCTCAGTATTTCTTCAGCCTGCTGTTTCAGGCTCGGGGTCCTCCTTACTCGCTAGGAACTACAGAGCTCGATGATGGTGTTAGCGAGTGCAATTTACTCTAGGGTTTTCTTTTGTAGGAGATCAAGGGATGTCTGCATGGTCCACAGGGTGGCACCTATGCAAACACTTGGAGCAAATGCCTTGCAAAGAGTCAGGGGACCCGCATCCCAAACTCAGTGGATCATAGAGGGTGTCCCTGCACTGATTATAGTCAGAGCATGGGGACCCAGATGAGACGGAGACACCTGAAGATACCAGAGGTGAACCTCTGTGTGTCTCTGAAGATCCTCAGAGCTTTATTCCTGAAGGTCAGTTGCATGACCTGCCTACTCAGTGAGAGGGAAATTAAGGCATAAAAGGGGCTGAAGTGCTTTTTGAAGGTCATTAACAGGCTGAACCATTACCCCTGCCCTCTTTAACCCGTGCCAGAAGTGCCATGTGGGCACCCCTTCATCCTGCAAAAGGACTTCCCTCGGCCTGGGCTTTATCTCATACTGAGGCTCTATTTTCTTCTCAGAGACTAGATAAGCAGAGTAATATAGACTCTTACAATCACTGCTACTCCTCTGCAATAAAAAATGGTATTACAGTAAGCTGAAGTCCACCAGGAATAGTGAAGGGAGCAGAATGATTTGCTCCCCACGTCTCTGCCTTGGCTGATAGTTTTATTTATTCTACTTTTTCCCTCTCATTTCTATCCTGAGTGTTTCTCCCTTCCTTTTTTATTTCTTCTCCTAGACATCTTGCTCCTCAGCATGTGACCTTCCAAAGCACCGTGTGTCCTTATTTACAGCCCTTAATTTAGCAGGCTGTACCTGGTGCTGCCCTAGTCCAGCACGTACCAACCAATGCTGCTTCGTGAATGCCTCATGTTCAAAGCTGACCAGGGCATGGAGAGCTGATGGGGAAGGTACAGACATATAAAACTTCTCAGACATGTAAAACTCCCACAGGGTAAAAGGCTGTGCCTAGCATCATTTTGTGCAATCTTCCCTTTGACCATGAACAGCATCTGAATTTATTGTTATCCATCATCAGTGACGACAAAGCAAAACTTTTCTCACACCCATGTACACCTCCCTGTGTCTCCTAGTACTTGCCCCATCACACCTGGTTTGTCAGGGGATGTTCACATGGGTCTCCTGATCCCCTGCTCTAATGCGTGGGCAGGGATGTCTGAGGGTATGTGATGGGGACAGGTCTTCTGCATCTGCTTCAGAGTTGGAGGAATGGCTGCAGTGGGAAGTTGTGGTGGCAGATTGTGCCACTGGACCTGGTTTCTTAGAGCATAGGACACCCCATGAGCTTCACAAGGTGTGTCTGGCGTGGGAGAGGGCAGGATTTGCATTGCTGACCTGCAACCATGCAAAAGCCAAGCCTCAGGGCATGCCAGCTCCATGAGTCTTGGCGTGGTAGGACTTCACACCCAATCCAGTTTGACAGTCTTGTTATTTCTCCATCCTGGTCATGTGCTCCTGCTAATCCCTTTGCATTACAGCTCGCAGGGTAGGTCAGTTAAGCTGGCTTCTCTGATAGAAACCTAACCCAACAAAGAAATTAAAGGATTTTTGTTGTCTTGGTGACCTGATGTGTCCTTGTGCCTTCAGGATTGATAGGATTCATGCAAGGGAAGGGGGAAACCCCTGAGCAAAGGGTCTTAGTGAGGTGGGAGCAGACCCTCACCCCATCGTGGTGCCAAAATCCTGTTACCCCTAATTAGGCATGGCATGAATGCCCTGAGCCTGGCAAGTGTGATAATGAAGACAAATGAAGAGTTAATCACTTAAATGTGCTTGCACATGCCAGCCTAGGGGGATATTGAGCCTGGGGCAGGGAGGCTGGGAATCTGTTGATTTGAGCCAGAGGCCAGGTTTGTTCCTGGGAATTAGGTAGCTCTCAGGCAGCAAACAGGTTTGTATTACAGCATCACACACAGACATTTTTCACACACTTACCACTTTCAGATCTTTTTTCTACAGCAGGTCTTTGATAGGAAATTAGAGGCAGCTCCTTTCTGTCATTTTTGAGTTTGGACAGGCTGGGGAACAGACGTGCCTATTTAGCGGGTGTCCCTACAGAGTGAATGAGAAGTTTTGTGTTGCACCTGGGAGGAGGTGAAGGATGGGTTGAATCGACACTGCTTTTAGGGTAGGAAAATCAAATCCCTCCGCAGCTGCTGGGAGGCGGTGACGGGGAGGGAGAGATAGCAGCAGGGTCGTGGCAAAGGGGATGCTCCAAACTGCTGTCACGCTTTCAGCATCCAATGCCATAAATGCTAACTGAGTGGTACCCAGGGCTCAAATAGCGAGGGCCTTTTCCACTCTGAGGATTTTATACATGCTGAAGACACAAGACACAGGAGTTTGGGGGGGCTCTGCTTTGTAGCTGTGGCATTCAGAAAAGTCAGCCTTACAATAAAGATGTTGTCTTTGCTAGGGGTTGCCAAATCCAGTAGCCCAGTGTGGAGCTGCAGCAGACTCTATTGGGCTGCTGGTTTTGGCCACCCCTAGCAATCTCCATCTCAACGGATGGAAAAAAAGTGAGGTCTTTAAAGTCATTGGGTGTTTCCCTTTATTGATTTCAGCAGGCTGGAGCTGGAGGCAAGTGAAATTCATTGGTGTGCCCTCAGCTCTGCAGAGCATCCGTGCAAGAGCTGGTGCAGGACCTGACTCTCTGACAGGGCAGGCCTCTGCTTTCCCCTCCATACCATCTACTTTTCCACAGAAGAAGGAAAATTGTTGCTCCTCCAGACATGAGAGCTGTTGGCTTCAACCTGATGTAGTATCTGTGTTTGCTCCTGCTCACCGTAAAACTCTCATTAACATAAATAGGAGCAGGAACAAGACCGCAACATGACTAATTCTCCACCCCCAGACTGTCTGTGTGTATGTTATCAACTCCTCGTTCAGCTCATGTGCCTGCACACAATTGTGGGATAAATCTTGCTCTCTGTTGGTGTTTATTTTAAATTGAATCTTCTTACTGAAAAGGTTTGAGAGGCATAATTATGGTCTGGATTTCAGAGTTCCACACATCTTTGTGGGCGCAAGTAGCAGGGAAAAGAATGGCTGAGTAACTCATATTGCTGTGGTTTAGTGCATCCAGCTAGAAAGCTGCATATGTCCTGGCTGGTCTTTCTGGGCATGTTACCAGGCAGGCAAAAAAGTATTTTGTTTGGTGTTCGACGTGTAGATTAGAGCTCAGCCATAGATGAGCATACGACCTTGAGAAAGTCTCTTATCTGATCCTATCATCAAATGAATGTAGAAGCTGCCTGAGCTTAACTCTTGCGGAGTTGTTAGAGTCCTCTGTCCCACCACCAAGGCAGGTTTGGTAGGCCAGCTTTGGCTATGGGCACAGCTTCTTCAAGTCCACAGCCCACAGCAGGAGGAACTAGGAGTTTTCCCAGGACTCTGTGCTAGTCCTCCACCAGGGTGTTTTCAAGGGGACCACTGGGACCGTTCCCAGTGGGCAGACCAGACATGTCCAGTGATGGAAACCACAAGTCCAAGTCTCCCTGAGTGCAGGCATCTGAACCCAAGCTGTGCCAGCACCCCAGCTACTCCCACACTTGGCTGGGGACCATGCTCCTGCCCTGAGCCTGCTGGACAGGAGGGAGCTGAATCTTATGGCTGCAGGTTGGCATCTTTAGCAAACCTAGACCTAAACACAAATCTGTAAAACTTGGGGATGGGAGGAGAAGTCACTTTTCCCAGTTCTCCTTTTGGCTCAAACTCTTGGGAGAAGTTTGGGTTGTCTTACTTCACCTGGTCCTGTTTTGCCCAAGTGTAAAGATGTAGGTTTGCCAGCCAGGAAATCATCAAAACGGCATGCATAGACACCCCAACTCCCAGCAACAGCTATTGCTGTCTCCAGAGGACGTTGGGTTGTGTGATACAACTCCAGAGGGGTCTGTGAATGTGTTCTGGCCTCCTTGGCAACCCTTTCATGGCCCCCTGAGTTAAGAATGGAGATGTAGGTAACCAGAGCTTCCCTAAAAGCCAGAGCCTGTCTGTTCCTGCCCCAAAAGCAGTCAGATAGCTGAGGTGAGGTAACACTTCCCAGGAGCACCTTGGCACCATGCCTCTCCCAAAGCCCTCACTCCCTCCGTTGCAGCAGGAGCTCTCTCTCCCTTCTCGCTCACTTTTCTTTCTCAAACTGGAAACCAACCATCTGTTTTTCTTCCGGGTGTTCCTCCAGGGCCAGCGTGGTGCATGAGCAGGAGCCACCGCCACTGTAGCTGTCTTCCAAGGGGCTACGTTTGGCACGCCGCAGGAGCTGGTCCAGCCCTGAGGGTTTCTCGCCTCCATCCCCGGCCCTTTGCCGCACACCCCTATGCCATTTGACTCCCAAAGAGGATGTCTCTACCCAAAATCCAAATAGAAGAGGTGCTGGACAACACGGATGCCGGCTCTGGAGGTGCTGCTCCTCCTGATGACCACCTGAGGAGCCTCAAGGCACTGACGGAGAAGCTGAGACTGGAGACCAGGCGCCCATCCTACTTGGAGTGGAAGGCAAAACTGGAAGAGCAGGCATGGAAGAGCCCCCAGCCAGCAGGAGAGGAAGAGGAGGAGGCGACCGAGGCCAGAAAGGCCGCGGGGGACACTGTCCCCTTGAGGAAGGTGCAGCTGCATCTTAATGGGAGCCCTGCCCAGGACAAGGTGACTCTTACCTCAGGGAGAATAGGTGGCTTTGAGAGCATCGACGAAGCTTTGACGTGGCTCAGGAAGGAACTGGTAAGTGGTTTCCTGTCCCTGTTAGATAGCACACTTTTTCAAGAGAGGGGAAAAAAAAGAATGAGGAAACAAGCGACTCCTTGTTCCTACCTGTCCTCTGCCCCAGGTGAAAAGGCAGCAATCAATCGTTGCATTTTCTGTGGCTGGTGGGAGCAGAAGCAGCTTAGGGAAGGGAAAAGGCAAATGTCAGAGCACCCATAACCTTAGAGAAGGAGCTGGGTCCATCTCAGCATCCCTGCTGGCATCCAGCAGGCTGGGGAAATATGGTGGTTTGAGCTGGTTAGGACTTTTTAGCAGTTTGCTCCCTCCCCTACTTCTCTAATTATATCTCAACACTCAGATGAATACAGCAGGTATGAGTACACCATGAATACATGGACACTGCTGATGCAATACCCTTCTCTGATGGGCATCATGAAGAGATGCTTCATCAGGGCTTTAGGAAGCAAGCATGACTAGATCCATCCCCTGGATCTGCCCTTGCAACTTGTGGCTGTCGGTGGTTTAGGAACTCCCCCAGCCAGAGGTTGTATGTTGACCACTGCATTTAACATGCATTAATGGATCTAACCTCCAAGTGTTTGTCTAATTCTCCCTTTTTCTTTTTTTTTTTTAACTCCTGACTCTCTATAAGGTCTTGCGGTAACCTGCTTCCCCCAAGTTATTTCTGCATGGTGAGACCAAGTGCTTCCTTTTGTTTCACACTTGTGGAAACCCCTTGTTCTGACCATGTAATACCTAACAAATAATATTCCTTTTTCTGCTGTATACATGACGCCAGAACCTTATCTCAGACCTCTCCTCATTCAGCTCTTACAGGTTCATCGTCTCTTGGCTCCTGCTTCATTAGAAGCCAGTCCACATTTCTGTCATCCTCCCATCCCAGCCTTGGGCCCTATCTTACACATACGTTTATTTCGGGTAGTTATGAACTGGTAGTTTCACAGAGAGGAAGACAAACCAAAAATGCTACACCTATGCTAGGAAAATACACAGAGCCAGGGCATGGGTGCTGGAAGCTCATCTTTTATATGTTGTGTTGCTATCATGGTCGTTGGCACAAATTTGGCCTGGGCCAACTAGTGCTGACCCAAGCAGCTCCCAATTCAGCTCAGGAGTCAGCACAGCCTGGGGATAATTCCCACGAGGAAGCGTGGATGCAGCGCATCTTTTCTGGAGACCACAGGACGTTAATAGGGTGGACACAACCAGATCAAGGCAGCTGTTTTCAGGGCTGGAGAATGGGCCCTGGTGCTCTTCACAAGTGTAGGAGCAAGCAGACAGCAAGACCACACTTCCCAGTGATCCTTCCCTTCTCCTCATTGAAATGAAAAACCTTTATCATTTGGCCCACATGACTGGAAACAACTCATGTCATGTGGCTTTGTTTCTGTTGCCTAATTGGAAGTTTGCCTGTGAGTCCCACCAGCATTTGCAACTGTATTGACAGCAGAAATATTGCAACAGGGTCCCAGGGAGCTGGGACATCACTTGCGGTTCAGATGCACACATGAAAATGCTCCTGTGCAAATGCTTTGCTTTTGATAAGCACTGAAAGTCTTTGAGGACAACTTCTCATGCACAACAACAAATAATAGCTTTTAAAAATTCTCGGTGACTTTTGCTCCAGAGAATCTTTATTTGTCAACTTTTTGTTGCTCTTGCTGTATTTGCCCAGCTAGATTGATCTCTAGAGAAGTTATTTACAGAGGTGGTTCTGGATGTCACAGTTTTGGTGGCTGAGATGTTTCTCGGGACCATGGCTTTCACAAAGCAAGTGCAGCACTTTCAGGAATCGAGGACTCTTACAAAGAGTTTTGAGCTGATCTCCTAAAATTATTTAGTGCTCTGGAGAATCTCAGCTCCTGATCTGAGACCTGAATCTGGGTCCGTGCTTGCATCTGTGATGCAATTTTAAATTCACAGTGCACTTGATGTAAACCCCCAATCTCAAGATGCCCAAAGGCAGTAAGAAGCAGATTTTCCTTCTCAGAGCCCCGGATTTTAAAAGATTTGGTTTGTTCTTTCAGTTTCTGCCCATGATGGAAGTATAAATTGTCTCAGAGTCTGATTCTACCCTTTAGACTGGGGTGTGGTATATAAACCACCATCTGATGAAAACTAAAAGTTTAAATTGAAGAAGAAAAAGGGCAAAGCAGACCCTAATTGTTCCTCACTTTCCATTTTCCTGCCTCTTAATTATACCAGTCTTTGCTGGATCTGGACGTGACTCATGTAATTTAGAACAATTTCCCCAAAAGAGAGAGCATGTATTTGACTGACCACACAGCTAAATAGCTATGTTGGAGGCACTATTGTTGGGTAAGAGCTGCCAGCAAACAGTGAGAACACAGCGAGGCAATCGCATCACAGGATGCTGGAACAAAAAGATGCATTTCACATTACATTTCGAGGGTGAAACCCAGTTTCTTTTCAAATAAACAAACAAGCTTCCACACATCCCAACACAGACAGGATTTTTCCTTGTTTACCCCCATGTTGTGATAGTAAAGCAAACGAGAAGGCTTCAGAGCAGGATATGATTATGTCTAAGTTTATATATTTATTTAAGGTAGGAGCGAGGGCCAGAAAGGGCAGCATCCCTCAGACAGCACCCTGCTCAGGACAGCCAGGCAGGTGGCCAGCACCCCAAACCTTGGGTAAAGTCACCCTAAGAGGGCAATCAATCCTTCTGGTCTGATTTAATGTAGGAGACCATAGACCTGGGAGCACCACGCAACCCAGCGTTGCCCCAAGCAAGTGTTGAGTATGCTGGGCAGCTTTCTGAAGATGATCCAAAAATGATCCGGTAGTCATAACTGGGATGAAATCTGCCTCCACCACGCTGTCCTCTGCTGCAGGGTGAATTCTCCCCCACTCTAAAGAGTCCTTCATGAGAAGTCAGTTTAGAGTACGTAGGATCCATCTATCCAATGAAAGGGCAAAAGCTGGTGTATGTGGAGATTTCTGTCCAGGAAAGTACACCAGCCTGTGTCCTTACTGAATGAGATGCAATGATGCAGGACATGCAGCTCCATCAACCCCACTGTGCAACCCTCATCTCAGCTACCAGTGTGTTTAGGCTGCGTTATGCCAATAGCATGGGCCCAGCACGATCTTGGCTTGTACCAGTTAGCACCCTGCCAAACAGTTGGAGCCTCAGGAGTTTTCACGTGCTGGGGACTGTTCCCAACAGGCAATTTGTATGGGACCACCCAATTTTGGAATTAACTCTATCCCAGCCAAAATCAGTAGAGGCAGCTAAGTGAATTTAGTAGTATGTGTATGCCCAAACTTCCCCTTGGCCATGGTGCTACAGAACAGGCCATGGCATGGGTTAGTTGCTTGGTCAAGTGATAGAGCGCCCAGCTTTAAAATTAAAGTTACCTGTAAAATCTGAAGCATTACTGCCAGTTCACACAAAAGGGGTCATCCAATGCTGCAAGGAATTTGCCTCCATGTCTCCAGAGTCTGCTCTGGTTCAGGTTCAGCACGGTTCAGGCTCCTCATGTTCAGGAATGAAAGACAAACCCAAGGCCTTACTGTGCATCTGTTGTTCTTGGTCTTTCACCCCACATGACCTGTCCCAGGACCTGATTCTGCACATCAAGTCCTGGCCCTGGTTTGTAGGACTGACAAATGCCCGCTGAGCTCCAGCCAGCCACGTCAGCTGGGACCTGCTGAGAATCTGGCCCTGAGAAGGTGATTTATTCAGACATGCAAAATCCTGCTCTTGTTTTTGTGCTGAGAGGCTCTGTGTAGGTGTACGAGCAAATTGCAGCACTCAGCATGTGCTGAACCGCCCCAGGGCTGGAACACTTCCCTCCCCAACTCCTCCTGCCTCTTCTTTGCCCTCGTGTTTGCCTCTGCCCTGTCAAGTGTGGCTGCTCTTCATCAATGCTGAAAGTAAAGCCATCAACAGCCTGGGTATGGGTATGATCCAAGGATCAGAGTGGTCAGACTGTATTTTCCTCTTCGTTTTTGAAATTATCAGGTTTTACAAGTTCTAGAATTAAGTCCTCAGAGTCCTCTTCCTCCTAAATGTGGTTAAAGAACAAAACTCTGCTATGAACTGGGACATCTTAGGACAGTTCTGACTTTGTCCCAGTAGGAAAATACACCTTCCGTCTCAAATTCGCCAATGTTTGGCACTGAAATCTGAGGTGTGTGAGCCAGAATGCAGGAAAGACTGTTGAAAAGGGACACAAATGTCTGATGCTCTCTCCTGGGAAACCGTTAAAACACCTATATCCTGTTGGTCAGACATTTATTATTAAATATTAACCACTATTATCTCCATTTGGGATACTGATATTGGCTGAACAAATACTTAAGTGAATTTAAGCAATTATGTGGCACCAAAACAGTGTTGACATGAGCCTCGTTGCAGATTGCTCTGTGGTTGTTCAGAGGTGGAGAGGAGGAGAAGGAGTCTAGAGCATGGATATGGAGATTGGCCCGTGTTGGGAGTCCTCTGCTACATAGCAGGTCCAGGAAAGATTTTTCTGTATTTTTATGTAAAGCAGTGAAAGGACATGGGCACAGGCACCAGAGCGGGGTCATCTCTATTGTTAAATTCCTAGAACAGGGGCACGGTTTAGGAGTTATCACACAATAGCACCATCCCCAAGGGAAATCCACCCAGTTTTGGAGAGAGAGGGAGTTTCATGGGGTGGATGTGGATTTATGCACGTAGCAGAGATGTAACTGCAGCTCTGAGAAATGATGTGCTCTTCTCCTGTGTAAGCCCACGTGCAAGCCCACTGAGATGTCCCTCTGTTCACCTCACTCAGATGCTAAGCTGCCAGGCTTTTCCTCTGGCAGTGGGTTTTCTCCTAGGTACAGCATTCCCAATCCTGGAAGCATTTTAGCACCCCTTAAATTAACAAAAAAACATCCCTCAGGAATGGTAATATGATTAATTCTGAGGGAGTCAACACAGACTAAACTCAACACTGAAGAAGCATGAGATTTGGGGCCACGTCAGGCTCTGCATCTGTCAGCTGGCAAAGGTGTCCTGGACTTTGGTGGTGTGTAACTCCCGGGCACTGCAGAAGGAGATTAGATACCTCATTTGGGGCTGTGGGTTGCACCACAAGGGCGTGAGCATCTAAAATCAGCCATGGCAGGGTGGCATCTGAGCACCTTTGAAGATGGAGCCTCAAACCAAAACACAGACATAACTGACTTCTCTGAAGTGTTTGGCAAGGGTCTAATAACTGGCCTGTGCTTCTCCATGCTTGAATCTAAATGGCTGCACTCAGTTAGGAAAACAGCAGTTTAGATTTAAGTACCTTTTGATCTTTTGGAAATAAAAAGGACTAGCCCCATGGGAGCAGCCACTTCTCCACAGACCGTCACCCTGAGCTTCACGGACCACAGACTGGGATGCTGTCCATGGGGCACTTCTCTTTTGGGAAGAGGTCCCAAGGAGCTCCACACGTCCATGCCATGAGGTGCTCTCTGCTGATACATGCCCCCATAGCAACGCAGGGAGATGGACCACTGGCAATGGGAACATTATTGGTCTTCCTCTCTGTGACCGTATGGTTAAGGCAAACTTGAAGAGAAGTCTAGGCTACACCCTGAGCTACGTCTACCTATTTGGGCTAAGCCACCTAGACTGGACAGCAGGCAAGGATACATCCAAAACTTTCTCTCCCTCCCCCATATTAAACATCCCTGGGAGACTCTGAGGCTCAATCCAAACAGAAAATCCTCCCTGGGTTCATAAGACTTTGGGCCTCTGTGGTGCAGCTTTGTGATTCAGCCTAGGAGCTGCAGTAGCTCCTCTGCCAGGAAGGACCTGGGTTTGGTTCCCTCTCCCACCCAGGGAAGTTCAAACCAGTAGCTTGTCCAACCCAACAGCATGCTCCAACCATGCAGATGAAAGGCAGCTCTTTGCCTGCTGGAGCTGGGTGTGCAGAAAGAGGCAGAGTATGTTAAACAGTGGTTTGTGTGAGCAAGACATACCTGAGGCTGTTCCTGCATTTGGCATGTGGGTCTTGAAGGAAGCAAAATGCACGGCTTCTGCTGGGTCCTCCCCATGGGTTTCTCCAGGACATTGCACAGAGTGTGTGGGATCATGCTGTCGTCCCACACAGACGAACTGGTGCATCGAGTTACACTGCGGTGACTGGCCCTGTGGGTGAACTGTGTAAACCGAAAACCCACAGCTTCCCATGATGTGGCCACTGTAATCCCATTATTTCTTTCCAGGAAGCTTTGTGGAGCTTTGCTGACCCAACAGTGCTCCTTTTAAAAAGAGATCATTAATCATTTCTACAGATGGTTTCGTCCTGAGCGTGGGATGGGTTGAATGTTTCTAGTACTCTTGAAGAACCTCTGGGAAAGAGAAGGAGGGTGAGAATTTCTGGGTTCAGATCCAAATTCTGCTAATATCCTGAGTGGTTTTGAACAAAGCAAGGTTTGACAGGACAAGTCCATGGAGGGAAAACAAGGTGTTTGCATCTCAAGCCAAGCCTTGGCAACGAGTAGGAAGAGTGAGAGAGGCCATGCCCTGCAGAGCAGCCCACCCTTCCTGCCCACGGTGGGGCCTTTAGTGCTGGGGTCCCCACCCAGCCATCACCCCATGGACCTCCCTCCATGGGACCTATCACCATGCAAGGCACTCCTGAGTCCTCAAGAAGACAAGCGGGCCTCCCAAGGGGTGCAAGCGGTGACAGCCCTCATCCCCTGTGTCATCTCCTCATTGGGCACGTCATCCTTTAGTCAACCATTGCCAGGCTTTGTTCCTCACCCATATACCTTTCTTTCCTGGAGGGCAGAAGAGGGCTTTATCTCCCTGGGAAAGCCTTGACTGATGGTGCACATCTGACAGGTCACCCTTGCTTCCCTGTTCAGCCCCAGAGCACGGCCCGGCAGGGCTGTGTCTAAGAGGGTGTTACAGCCTAGGTGATCAGTGTAGATGGGTGGTGGTTTTGCCCCATGCTATGTTGCCCCCACCCTACAAGCCACGTGGCTGCGGAAGGGGCTGGTTCAGCAAACGCCAGTGTCAGTGGGTCTGATGGGGGTAAGGAAGGGCGACTGGAGATTGAGCACCTGAAGGACATGCCCTGGAGGGCGTTGTCTTCCAGCTTGCAGGAAATCAAGACAGCTTCCTCAAAAAACAGAAAGCAAAAACCGATCAAAAAGTGGAAAGCTGGCTTGCAAGGGAAAAATTGCAATCTCCAACTCACATCCCTCTCCACAATGGCCTTGTAATTCATTTTTAAACCATTTTTGGTGTTGGTGGTGTTTTTTTTATCCCACATTCCTCAAAGCATTTAATCAAAGCTTTTGTTGACATTTCTTATGTAGCTTGATAAACTGACAAGAAAGAATGACCAAGGGTCAGTTCAATAATGCCCACGATCACCTTCCTGATAAAATATCAAGTTGCAGCATTCATTGTAAAACAGGGAAAAGTATCGACAAAATGAATTTTTTTTCATTGCAACTCACATGGGAGAAGAAAAACCTGCCGAGTGGCATTACTCTGCTGGGGGCACACGCTACGAGATCTGCAAGGAAATAGTGTTTTTTTGAAGAAGGTAAATGACCTCAACCCTGCCAGATTTCACAAGAGAGAAAGAGAGAGATTCGCTCTGAGATTTGCACAAAGGTGACTTAATCCTCTTCAGACAACCAAGCTGGAGTCCAATTGCTGGCTGAGAGCATCAGGCAAGGTCCTGCAGGGTTCCTCCATGGTGCAGGAGTGAGAAAAGCCTTGCCTGGCTTGGATTAACTTTCATTTTACTCATGTCAGCTCTCGGCTTAGGCTCTGAGCACAGCATTGCAAAGGGCTTCCCAACAGCTGCAGGGAACACCTGGAGCAGAGCCAGGCTTCCCTCCAAGCCCTTCAACCTCCTCAGGTGGCTGCTTCACCTTGCTGTGAGACTGGCAATGCTGCAAGGGGCAATCCCAATGTCTTTGGAGGCATTGCCTAGAGGAGGAGGGATTGTGCCACAAGCTAGAGCAACCCCGAGGCTGCTCTCTTTGACAGCCTTGTTGCAGCAGCCCATGCATCAGGCATCGGAAAGGTCTCATGTAGAAATACCAGGGCCACCTGTGGAGCCACTCGAGGGGAATTTTCCCTCCTCCCTTCCCTTCTGTATCTTCATGTACGACCCACCAGATCAGGAATAAATTTACCCCCCACCCCCAGAGGTACATCTGTACTTGTAAACTAAACAGCTCATTTTCAGGCCTGGAGGCAAACTGGTATGGACTGGCCACGTCCATGGTGTTAAAATCCAGTCAATGTGGCCATATCCCAAATGCCTACTGAGGATGAATCCCCACTGTGGTAGCTCCTGAAGGGCGCCTGTGGGGAATTGCTTGGGACTGCGAGAGCTGGCCTCAGCTCAAAGGATGCCAGAAGCTTGCTCGCAATCAAGTGGAGAGACTTTGTTGCAATGCACTGTTTAACGTACTGCTATAGATGTAGTCTGGGTCTGTTTCTGAGCTCCTTCAAACCACAGGGAGCCAAGAAACCAGTGATGCAAATCCAAGGAGCGACGTAAAGGATGGACTTGGGATAGGGCAGCTCCACAGTGCAGCTGGAGATGAGCTCAGGGCATTGTCTCATCCACTGAGAAGTCAGTGAGGACAGCATACAGCCAGGGAGACATTGGGAGGGGAAAAAACCCCAAACAAAACAAAATCAGGAGCCTTGGTACCAAGGGACTCCTTCCAGTGCCAGTCCGTGTCTTGCGATGGAGGCAATACCAGGGAAAGAGGCAGGACATCGCATCGGGGCAGACGTAGGACTGTTTTCCAACTGGTTTTGCTCCCTCCTTGTCTCCAGTAGTTACAGAGAGATTTAAGCCGCAAGGTTTGCTAAGAGCTGTTCGGCTTCTCTCCCACTACTCTCTTTTCTTTGTGGCTTGTGGTTTGTTGCTTTTCTGTCATGGGTTGAGGTGTGGGGATTGTCTTCTTGGCATCTGCTGTTCTAGCTCTGCCTGTTTCTGTTCGCCAGACAAAGGCTGGTTCTTGCACTAAGCGTTCTCCTCCTTCCTTTACCACCCCCAATATCCTGTGGCAATAAATTTTCTGCTTAATTATAAGATGGAATAAAAAAAAAAAAAAAAGCTCTTTTCTTTCATCACTTCTGAATGTTCCACCTTTCAAAGTTAGGTGCCAGGGGAGGAAAAAACCCTCTGAAACATTTAGCTCATTAGCCTGCAGGATAGTTGTTCTCTCTCCTGTGGGAAAACGTGGAGGTCCCATCCCGAGACCCACTTCAAATCAGCAAGATAAGCCATGGGGGATGTGGAGGGCCACGTTCCCAGCTGTTGTGAACCAGCTCTGATTTATGCAGGCTGGAAACCTGGGCCGAGTATTTGGGGATCGGTTCTCTGGGGTTGTTTTAATTGGTCCTTTCCACCTCTAATTGCTACTTCTCACTGTGGCTGCTCCCTTATGAACAAAATTAATTTGGGTTTTGCTTAAGGTTGAGATGGAGGCTATGAAGCCTTGCGCTGATGGATACCTAAGCCAACAGCCTTGGCACGGCTGGCTTTAATTCCAGTTTCCTGGTGCTCCTGAAAACCTGAGCAGGCACAGACTTCCTGAATGCTAAAAATGCACCATCCTGAGCTGGTATTTGACAGGGATGCATTGCTGGCTTGGAAGATCCCCATCTCCCTCCCATTTCTTTGCAATGGGGTAGCATCTCTAGATGAGTTACATTTCTAATGATTTGGTGCAGCCTCTAGCAGGGAGCAGCATGATAAGTAAACTTGCTGTGCCCTTGCCAATTCCCTCTTCCCTCCCCACCCTCCGTCTTGTGTTTCAGGCAGAAATGCGCCTGCAGGACCAGCAACTGGCGAGGCAGCTCATGCGCCTTCGCAGCGACATCAACAAGCTGAAGATCGAGCAGACCTGCCACCTGCACCAGCGCATGCTCAACGACGCCACGTACGAGCTGGAGGAGAGGGATGAGCTCTCTGACCTCTTCTGCGACTTTCCCCTCGTGAGCTCTTTCAGCCTCTCCACGCCGCTCAAGCTCATCGGGGTCACCAAGATGAACATCAACTCCCGCCGGTTCTCGCTGTGCTGAAGGGGGGAAGAAGAGGGAGGGATGGGGGAGAAAGAGAGAGAGGACTGGGCAGCGCCAGGGCTCTCTCCACCTGATGGCTGGGCGAAAAGAGGCCAAAGAGGGGCAGCAGGAACAGGAGCAAACAGGGAGCCCACAGCTGGTCTTGGCAGCAGGGCAGAGCAGCAGAGCTGGGCACTGAGACGGCATGGAGATGCTCATCGAGAAGACAGGACCTGCACGGAGGAAGCGTGGAGAGCATCTGAACCCAACATGTGCACTTAGCCTGCTCCTTTGCAAAGTCCCTTCTCCTTCTCTTTCCCCCACAGTAACTAAGAGAACGTAACTCCGATGTGGCTGTTTGCACTCCGAAATCAAAGGGAGGGGGTGTCAAAGATCAACCACAAAGCAAAGCAAAATCCCTTTTCCCTTCCCCTTTAGCTCCTCCCAGGCTAGAGACGTCTCTTCAAAGTCACTCTCCTCCCTGGATGTCTCCTTGGGCATCGATCCTCAGCCTCTGCTGGCCCAAGCACAGGGTCCATGGAGCTATTTCAGGTAGGAAGCTGATTTCCAGTGGAAGGGAGACCTCCCATGAGGTGAGGGACTGTGGGTTAAATGGTATGCAGCTCCAAGAAGTAGTGAGAAGATGTGTTTGTTGACTTGATCCATTGAGTCCAGTGTACTCTAGCTTAATGTTACCTCTGGTATAGATTACGGACAGATCATGGACACGTTTATATAGAGATTCCAGCCAGCCAGAAGCCACTTGTGTGCCCTAGAAGTTATACCCAGAGCAATACGTGTTCCTGATCTTGTTGTCAGCAGTGGCGACAAGACACGGTGCGATTACTCCTGCAAGCAGTAAGGCAAAGGAAGTAACTTAACTTACCCCCAAGACATCTCATATCAGAGAAAACACCCCCAGGTTAACATTGCCCCAACAGCAGCACCAGCAAATCCTAGATCCTCTGTAGCAACACATATCTATCAGAGGAAGGAACTTCAAGAGGAGAAAAGGGACTTTTGTGTAATGAACATAAAGCATGACTATAAAATTAAAGGGAGAAATATTGCTGCGATGAGCTTTGGACCTGCAGCAAACACACGGGATTCCCTCCCTGCTTGGCAGTATGTAGGGTGGATGCTATATTTTCTTGCCTTTCAGTGCACACAGCTGCACACCTACCTGTACGTGGCACGGAGGGCAGAGACACCGGTGGTGTAGCCCAGCAAGGGCAGGGACTCAAGGGGTCTAGCCATGGCAATCTTGGGACACCTGGCACCCAAGACAGTCTGCCTAGAGGGAGCGTGGGTGCCTCTAGGCTCTCCCTCCTGTGCCAACAACTCTCCTGGCTGTGTCAGAGCAGTGCAATCTCTTAACCCATCGCCCCAGCCCAACTCTGCTCTCTGCCACGTGCCCAAGCAGAGATCTTTGTGGCTGAGTGAACGTGACTGCGTCCACGCAGCACCAGCCCAAGCCTTGGCAACGAGTAGGAGGTGAAAGCCAGCACTGAGCTGAAAGCTGTGTGGCTGTGTTGATGTGCCTGTACCTGACTGTGTCTGTAAGCTGTGTGTGTGCGTAAGTTGTTGTGTGTGTGCATGTGAGCCCGCAGGATGCCTCCATCAGGAAGTTGAGTGGTGGACCCACATCTTTGTTCCCAAACGTGACGTGAACCAGAAGCCAATGATACTCTGCCGTGCCTGGGAAGATGCAATGAGGCTTCAAGACTTGGGGTTTCCACAGAGGTCGATGCAGAGAAGACAAATAATTTGTCTGCCTCCACAGGTCCCCATGGGAGGAACAAATTAACATCACGAAGGGGTTCGTAGCCACATGGGGCTGGGGACTGGCAGGGGACTCTGGAGCTGAGTTCAGTCCTCTATTTCCCATAGTAAGTAACCCCTTGGTGATGCCTCCCCCTCCACTTCAAAGCTCACTGAGTATCATGCTAAGGAAGAAGGTATTTTGGGCACTGGAGCTCTCACTATACCTATAAGTTAATCGGTGCCATGCCTGGGTGCTGAAACTTGTGCTGCCCAGGCAGGGAAGGTTTAATTGGGTTGTGGCCAGACTGTCAGTTGGCCTCTGGACAAGACAACCAGCCACAATGCTGTTTAGTTCACTAGTAGAGAAATGGCCTTATTTCCCCCTGGACATCTTGAAAAAGAAAAAAATCTCATTAAAATCCATCTTTGTTTACTTTTTTAATAAGAAAAAATCATGTCCCACATGTTGATTTGCAGAGGCATTTTCGATCAAAAGATAGCAATGATGACTTTTCAGTGAAAATAATGCCTTGGGGGACTGGTTCTCTTTAGGATCAGCTAGAGCTGACCGTAGGGTGGACCTGCCTTTGGGCTCTTGTCTGGTAGCCAAATGCAGGAGGTTAGTACAAGCACAGTCTTAGGAGGTCATTATATGTGGCATTAGAAATATCAGACGTCTGGGTTCCAGACATGTATTTTCTGCATTAAGTGGAATGGAGGATGGTTATAACTGCCAGCTGTTCATCGAAATGCACAATTTTTTTAATTATAAAATTATGTCTGTATTGATTTCTGCCTCTGGTCTCTCACTGTGTTCAGTGCCTCCAGCTCTGCCTGGAGAGCGGTCAGGGAAGCACCAGTCTGGTGTGTTCGAGGTTTACAGGTGTGCGAGGTTTACAGCTGTGCGAGGTTTCTAGTCGGGTTTCTCTATCCATACACAGCACTGGGACACCCCTACGGCTCCATCAGCAGTTGTTCTGCCTTGCAGTCTGGAGGAGATGGGAAGAAATTAAGGTGGGAACACTTATTACATATTTAGACAAAAATGTATGGGAAAGAAAGCCAAAAAAAAAAAAAATCACTCTTTTATGTTAGGTGCTGTTTTGTTAGTCAGCCACTGAGTCAAAAGTGGGTCCAGGCACTTAAAGTTTATCAGGCTGAGGAAGAAAAATAAATAGAAGCATGTCTGATTTTTGCTGGACCTTGTTTAAAAAACCCAAGTCATCCAAAGGTTGGGTGGGCCTTGAGAAACATGAGTTCAGGTCACTACTCCCACCACAAAACTCCCAGAAATGACCCACCAGGTCTTAGCTGTCTGCAGTGAGATGATTCATGCCCTCAAGTGCCGGTTCCTGTCCTCGTACAAATGGCTTAGAGCCACGTCCCCTTTCCCAGGTGACCTAGGATGCCTGCAGAGAAAGGCTGGTGGCAACCAAGGTTGACGCTTCTGGGGTCCATCCTGAAAATACCCTTTAATGCAACCACATGTGTGGACCACTGAATCAAGGCTGTGGTACCTCCATTTGGAGCACCAGAGGCATCGCGGAGGTGGCTGTTGCTCCATCTATTTGAAGCAGGGACCTACTAGATATTGATTCAAGGGTTGTCCACAGCCACCCAGCAGCAAGACATGTTCCTTGCTGAAATTAAAGAGCGAGTTTGAGACTAGGCCATGTGAATAATTAATTTCATTTTAAATTTAGATGGCCAGACTGGAAGACCATGGATTTCTCCAGGCTAACTAGAAGACCAAATTTCAGATTATTTTTTCTTGCCCCGAAAAGCCCACGTATATGGAAATTTTGGATGGGGGGAGTCAGTCTAGTATTTAATCAGTTACCTTTTGCTTTTACTTAAAACAGTTCTAAAAATATTAATCTAAAACTGAAAACATTAACACCTCATTTTCATTCAAACATTGCTTGAATAGCCTTAATGAAACTTTTCTACTTTCTCTCTTTCCATGAGTAACAGCCTTTCACCCAGTTAGACCCAAACCCTGAAGTTTTAGTCAACCCAAAGCTCTATATATTTTTCAGCATGAAGAAATATGTTAAAAACAAATTGGCCCAGCTTGATTTCTGACTTCCTTTGGGTCGATTAAGAGGAAGCACAAAATAATTTTACACATTTTAACTTACGGTCAACTGGCCACGCTCCCTGGCATGGTTTGCCACGAGGTACTAATGGACAAGACCTCACGCGTCTGTCACAGCCCCAGTGCAGAAACAATAAAAAGGGTCATTGTTCCTAGGAGAGTGTCTCATTCCTCACTCTTTTGGCACTGGGAAGTGCTATGCTATAATCAGTGAGTGATTTGTATTTTAACATCTCCCGCAATTGCCTCCATATAACCCTTAATGCAATTCAATAGAGATGTCATCACAGAAATGCCCTGATAGGTCTCACTTACACCACGAAAGCCAGGGAATGACATGTTTAAGGACTTACTTACCAACTGAATTTTCAGATTGCCTCTGCTATATGGTATTTTAGCTATCACAGTCTAACCTTTTTTTTATATATATATATATCTAGAAAAAAAAACCAGCTGGAGCATTCCCAGCACCTCATGGTTTTTTTTTCACAGACTGCTGTCTGCTAAGCGCGTTTCATTTTAGATCAAGGAAGACAGAAGGGGGGGAAAGAAAAAACATGATTACAAGGAGGAGGTGGCAGGCTACACACCGAAACCAGAATCAGACTCGCTTCCCTCGCTGCACGTTTTACAACCAAGTGCCGTGCCTGAGGAGATACACACAAAGGAGTGAGGCATCCCAAAACTTTGGGGAGATATCACCCCTTGGGCATTGCCTATAGCCCAGCCGGTGTCCAGAGGAGTTATGCAGCAGCCCAAAGCAGGAGCGGCACCGAAAGATCTGCAAACCGCTCCTGAAATCCTCACCGGTCTCCATGTTACCTGGGAAATCTGGAAAGCTGAATAACACCGGCACCTCCCTCCCCTCTCCAACCAGGGGACACCCCTGAGCATCAAGTAACTGCACCCATTCGTGTGAAGCTGGGCCCCAAGCTGCAATGGTTGGATGTGGATTTTATGGTAGGTGATGATCAGATTTGGGGCAAAGTCTTGATTTCAGGCTTTCATCTCTCATCCTTTCAACCTATTTTATGAAGAAGGGCTAAGACACCAGCTCCATCCACCCGTCATTCAGAGCAGCCGAGACCTGGACTTGCCCCATCCTTGCAAAAGGCAGATGGTGCAGAGTGCCTGTGGTCCAAACCTTGGGGCAGCCAAACCATCCTGCTCACCGTTGTCTTCAGCATCTCAATGTGCTGCAAAATGTTCTGGGTCAGCCACCGTGAGAGGTCTGCAATGTCCAAGCCCTGAGATGTTGGTGGAAGATGCCCAGTCCTTCACCGCTGCCCCTTCCCCGACACCCCCTCTCCCTGGTGGCTGTCTCACCCCCCGCTCCACTCTTGGAGGGGGAGGAGGAGGAGGATGGGGGCTATTACACAATGTTTTTGTTCCACTGACAATTTCCCTCTGCCAGTTGGAACAGGCTGCTCATAAATTGCAGCTTTCTGGAGGGGTTTCAAGAGCTTTTCATTCTTAGATCATTGTCTCTCCTCCCTAGGAACAATGTGGGTAGGAAGGAGCTGCTCCAAAAATGCCATGTGCTATGAGGGGATTTCTTTAGGATGGGGATTGCTCGGGGAAGCAGAGGGAGTTTCCCTCAACCACTAGCTTGCAGCCTGGGTAGCTAAGGAGGCAGCTCAACAGGAAACAGGAACTCTGCTAACAGTGCTCTGTGGAGATCTGCAAAGGTCAGCTCCTTCCTACCATCCCAGAAAGGTAGTTACAACAATTATCCTTTGATTATAAGGTGGAAAATGAGATGTGGGATGCCCCAAGCTGTGGCTGCTCAGTCTGAGATACAACTGAGGACCTTCTGGCCTTTCAGATGTGATCACCTTGGCATGCTCAGCATGTCCTTTGCCACCCTGGAAGCTGCTGGGACTGGGCTTTTAGAGGAAAGCCTGCCCTGCAGGTGAATTAAAATTGGAAGCCTGTTGCAAGGCTTTTAATCAAATCAGAGGGATCAACTTCTTAATAGCATTAAGGACGCTTCATCACAGGATGAAGCTCATCCTGTGAAACCAGCAGCTTGTTAGACTGTCCTGTCCCCCTTCCCGTGCTGCCAATTCCAGCCACAGCTTTGGTGGCTTTGGCATGTGTCTTGCCAAGGGCTAGCTCTGCCTGCTCGATTGTCAGCGAGTGTGGTGTTGGTCCAGTCCAGCTAGAACTGACTCAAACAGCTGGCAGGTATGACTTAGGAGTTAGTGTAAGCCAGTCACCATCCCCAACAGGCAATCTGGGTGCAGTCACCTCTTTTGGAGTACGAAGGTTTAACCATATGAACATGTCTGGGCCATACCGGTTAGTCTCATGGACAGAGGAGGGACCCTGGCGCTGTTCAGTTCACCAATAGAGATGCAACATCTGCATGAAGAAACGCAGTCAGGACAGTGTGCAGTAAACCTTTCTAATAAAGCAGCAATCACTAATGACTCATAAGTCTTGCAAAGGGACAGTTGCCTAGTGCACTTTTAAGCCAAGGCTGTAAACACAAAGTTTTCTTGATTCATGACATACAAAACTCCCACCCAGACGTAGCATCACTCATTTGGAGGGGAACACCAAGAGATACATCACCACCAGCAACCAGGACCTATTCTCCAACCTAAGGCCAAGTGACCAATCTGGCCAAGTCCATATTATTAACTACAAAACAGGGCAGCCACAGCCAAACTACATTCTAGGAATGGTCCCTGACGCAGGCAAGCTCCCGAACTTTGCCTGGGGATTGTTGTCCCATGCCTAAACCATGCCAAGGACTGTGATGACCACTGAACAGTTGAACTCCAGCGCCTGGAAATGCTCCTCAGCCATTTGGTTTGCTAGCACAAACATAGCCACAGCACAAAACGTAGAAAAGTCCTAAAGAAGTTGTTCTTCCCTGCTTGGGTCTCTTATAAGACCACCCAACACAGGTAGAGGACACCAGTCCTCTCAGATCCCCATGGGAAAGCTTGGCCAGCTTGTTAAGAGAGGCGACTACAAAACCTTAGTTATCTTCATTAGCTGCCAGTCTACTCTGAGCGGTGGCCCCAGGGATGCCAGGATGTTCCCTAGGCATCTTGGCAACAAGATGCAATCGGCAAAAAAAAAGAGAATTATTTATCAGACGGTTCCCTGTCATGTAGGAGGAGAGGACGGTGGAGGGAGGATGCTCCAGGGGCCCTATGGGAGGAGCGGCAGCCTCCAGCACCTCTCCGAAGGATGGTGTGTTGCGGTGTTCCTGGAAATCCCTCCTGCAGGCAAAAACTAGCCACCAAAATGAAATGAAAAATCTCCCACTGCATGCCCTGGGTGGGATCAGCTGTGATGCCACACAACAGCCAAGCTGAGCCCCTGCCCTTGGCAAAGGGGAAAGCTTCAAGCAAGGGGCTGGCTATATATAGGCAGCCACACTGCCTGGGAACAGCCCTTCTTTGGGTTTTCCACCATTTTCTTACCCATTTTTTTTCCTATTTTCTTATCCAGAGGGAGGAAGGCTCCCCTGAGGTGAGCCTTGTTTGAGAGTAACCAGCCCAGAGGGGGCATGTGATGATTCAGTGGTCAGGGCAGTCCCCAGGAGGGTGGAAACTCTGGATTTCTCCACATTTCTGTGCCTTCACCAGTGACTGTTTAATGTAAAATATACAGAGAGACTGGGAGCCAGCTAGCTGGGCTTGCTCATCTTGAACCAGCCATAACAAGCCCAGGTTCCTGCAGGGTGTCTTTGTCTTCCTTATGGTTGTCCAGCTATTCCTTTGGGATGAGCAAGGGCAGGGACCAATCTCAGTGCATGCAAGCCTCGAGATTTGTCATGTATCACAGTGCAAGGTGAAATTTGCCCCATCGTTTGTGGTTTCTTCCCTGTTTCAGGGTTCTGGCAGAGAAGGAAAGTTAAATCCTTTCCTTTAGTACTAGGGTTTCTTCATACCCCGAAAATGCAAGCCTTCTTCCTGGCCCTAATTTAAAGTCATTGCCACCAAAAAATAAAAGCAGATTTCTTTATATGCACTCTCTCTCCCTGAAGTCCCATACCTGTTTCTGCAGAGCAGCTTGTACACCAGCCTCCATAGAACCATGCCCTGTAGCTTGGGGTCCCTGGGTCCCTGTCTTCTTTCTCTTCATATATCCAGAAATGAATTCCTAGAGGACATGCTTCATGATCTTTCCGGGGCCCAAGGTGAGGCTGACCTCTGTAGCTCTCCACATCCTCCTTTTTCCCTTTCTTAAGATATGTATAACACTTGGAGACACCTGATGGGTGGATAGAGGCCAGACACTGTGGTTTTTTGTAAATGACAGGCAGCAGCCTCACAATCACATGAGAGAGCTCTATCAGAGCACTAGGATGAATCGCATCCAGTTTCATGGGTGTAAATACATTTAATTTCACTAAATAGTCCCTAACCTTTTTCTTCCCCCACTGCTGGCTGTTCTTCTGCTTCCCAAATGCTGTTGTTATGTGCAGAGGCTTGGAGCAAGTCTGACCTATAAAAACTGAGGCAAAAAAAGCATTCAGCTTTTTCCATAGTCATCCATCACTAGGCTATTCCCCCATCCACCAATCAACCTACATTTTCCCTGTAGTATGCTGTTAAAATACTTGCAAACCCCCTTTTTGTTACTCTTAGCATCCCTGGCCAGTCTTTGCTCCAGCTGGTCTCTAGCCCTCCTGCTTTTATCCCTAAGTACCCAAGCAATGCATTTGCACTCTTCTTTCATTTTGTCTCCTTATTTCCATTTCTTGTATGCTCCCTTTTAGTGGCTCAGTTCACTAAGAAGCGTCTTAATTAGCCAAGCAGGCTTTGTGCTGAAATTCCTGATTTTCATGTGCAAAGGCAGGGTTTGTTCCCAAGCTCTGAATAAGTTTTCTTTAAAAAAATCAGCCAGCTGTCTTGGACACCTTCTCCCCTTATAGTAACCTCCCTGTTCCCCAAATAAGCTGAAGTCAGCTCTCTCCAGATGCAAGCCCAGTCATCTTACAGCTACAAGTGACCAAGCTGCCACCCCTGACCACAATTGCCCTCTGCTCCTCCACACTTATGAGCAGCAGGTCAAGCACATTGATGGGGATGAGGACAGGCATTGATCAAGGACAGCCGATGAGCTTGAAAGTTAGTGAGGGGAAGGCAAGGGTGGTAAAGACAGAGACAGACACACACAGACCCTGATGGCGCGTGTTTTTCTTTCCTAGAAAACTGGGTTAGAAACAGGGCCAGTCCTGCTCTCGCTGGAACTGGCCTGGATCTCTTCCAGGTGCCAACGTACCTGCTTGCTAACCCCCCTCCAGCCTTTTTTCCTTCTCTCCCATTCGATGACCCAAGCATGGCAGGGCAGGATTGACTTTATATCTCAGGTTTTCTGCATGATTTAGCCACATTAATTAAAACCTGGATGTGTTCATCACTCCAGCTCCCCACATGGCTGCACAAATGTGTGTACCAATGCACAGGAGAGGGGTAGGAAGGAGGGGACGGGGGCAGGAGTCCTCAACTCCTCAGCACCAACTTGTGCTGCTCATGCAGCTACATGTTGTGTCTAACTAGCAAAGAAAACACAGCCAAAGGCGAGCCCCACAACCAGCCCCGTGTTCCCTGGCACGTACCAGCAGCGCTTTCCCAAACCACACCTGGGAACTGATGGTAGCATGGGCTGGTCTGCAGGAGCAGTCTGATACAGCTGCCCTGCTGGGGGATGAAGGATGTTTAGCTACATGTATGGATGTCATCAGATGGACAACATCATCTGTATCATACCACTTGGTTCTTGGGACCAGAGGATAGTTCCTGACCTGTTTTACTTACTAGCATAGATGTAGTTACAGAGCCTGAATCCAAGGTCTTGCATTTGCCAAAGGTTCAGCTGCAATGCTTCAGCCGATGCTTGTGGCTAGAGGGATTTGCACGTGCCCCCTCCCTAAGCACCAGACCAGCCTGTGTTTCCTCGGCTTGGCCAGACATCCAACCCAGCTTTGCCAAGGACTTAGCTCCTGTGAAGAGCACAGGGACATGCTTTTCCCCTGGTGTCACGCTACCTTCCTCTTCCCCTGCTCTAACCAGTGGGAGAGTCTATCTCAAGCCCTGCCATAAGCATCACAGCCCATACAAAATAAGGCTTTTGATGAGTTCAAGCCCGGTAGATCTGAGAGATGCCATCATGGCTCAGCCTCCCACCCCTCCGAGCTTACTTCGCCTTTCTTTCCTAGTGGTGCCCTGCAGAGAGTGTTTACTCCTGCCTCCCCGCTGCCCCCTGCGCCTCTTTGTTTTCCTTTCACTGCTCAGCGGCTGCAGGGGTTTGATCACCTGCGGCTCGTTAATTACAATGTGCAGCTCTCCTCCGTCTCTGTGAAAAGCAAAGAAAGAAAGGTCCCCTTTTAGCTTCTCCCCGGGGACCCGTTTTGTCTACGGGCCTCCAGTTTCCTCGGAGAGCAGCTCTGCCCCATCGCCTTGTGCATCCCCCTCGTACAAAGCCCTCTTTGTGCTGGCGCTGGGCTCCAGCCAGCCCAGGCTGCAAGAACACACTTATCTTTAAGCGGAAGCAGCGTTACCGGCTTCAGCAAGACAGCTCTCATACTGAGACAAGGAGTGCATCGTGCCAGGCATCTGAGCTCCTTCTGTGGGTGCTCGAGAAATGCCCTGCCCCAACCCATGCTGCAAAGTTGCCCCTTTTCCATGCCTTCCACCAAACCCGCACTCAGGGTCGTGAACATGAAGCCTCCAGGCGAGGCGATGCAGAGGGGATGGTGCTCCTGCTGCCATGGTTGTGGCATCACTTACTGGCACCAGCCAGAGGGATGTTGGGCTGCTTGGCCAGGCTTTGGGGGGCTCTTGCCAGCAGAGGATTCCTTGGGGGCTCACCCCAGTCTCCCGGGGTGATTGCTAAGGGGACAGGGGGAAAGTCAGGAGCCTCTGGCAAAAGCGCAGTGTCGACGCTCTTCCTGGGGTGCAAAGATTCAATTCATCATGTCCAGGTACCTGGGGGGTTTTCATACATTTCAGAGGAGGCTGTTTCCCTGGGGGAAGCTGTCTGAGCGGAGAAGAGGGTGGATTCAAGGGCTGCTCTTAAAAGAGGCAACATGGATTTCATGTCTAGAGCGGGCTTACCAGGAGAGGATTCAGAGAGGGTTTTTTTGGGATTCCCTCTGGCCTGTTTTTGCTTGGGAAGGTAATAAATTCCCCTGATGCTACTGGTTTGTCCTCTGCAGGCTGCACTTGCAGACCTCTAGCCTTGCGTGCAAGTCATGGACTCCAGGCTTGTTCTGGCAGGGTTGCTCGCAAACAGCAGGCTGAGCACGAGCTCTTACTGTTCCCCCTCTGTGCATCCCAGAGGGGAAAGCATGCTGCTTCACTGATAGGGAGTGCCCTTAACCTCATAGGTGTCTATATCTGTGTGTTATTGTAGGGTCTTTTCTAAGGGGAACATCCCAATTTTTAATTACTGGGTTGCTGGTGAGAAGATTTTTGCAGTCACAGCCTGATTTTTTCCACTGGGCTGTTTGCAGGTGGAAATCATCAGCTTGGGGGTGGCAGTCCAGGTTATTTACCCGCCTCCAGAACAAGCCATGAATCCTGATAGCGTAAGCCCTTGCCTGGTTTCTTACAGAGGTTTCCCTGGAGTTTTGCTGGCTCATTTTTGCAGGCTCACAAGCACACCAGCTCTTGCTCGCCCATGCCAGCTTGCTGCTTGCTCCCAGCGAGCGTCTGTGCACATCACCGGTGGGTTTTGTAATGCTGGCAGTGTAGGAAAAGGAGCAAAGGTGTCTCTTACAGGTAAGTCTCTTGCAGGAGGGGGAAACTTGCATCTTCTGTCCCCAGCCAGCACTGCCTGGGGGGAAGAGAAGAGCAAAGCTGCTCCCTCTGAAATCTGGGAGGAGAGCAAAAAGTGAGGGCTTGAAGGATGTGCCAGCAGCAGACAAAGGCGTGCCGAGGAGGGGAGAGAGCAAGGAGCTGGCTCTGAGGCTGCCGGCCGCGTTGCCATGGATTTTGTGCTAATCGGCCCTTTCCTTGCCTGGAAGCAGAGTGAAAAGGGAGGGTTCTGAGCATGGAAGAGCTGCCTTCGTACCTGAGCTGTCTCCTGTGACCATCTGTCCGGTGGCTGTGCCAAACCGAAGGGCCAAAATTCGCCGGTATAGGATATTTTGGGAAATAAGGAGGTGATGTCCCTGCGCCAGGCACGCCTGCTCCACAGCATGCTGCTGTGCTCCTGGCTGCAGCTCGGACCTGGCCATGCTCTCCCACAGGGCTGCCCGTGTGCTCCGGATCGTGCTGTGTTTAAGTTGTAGGTGATGGGAAGGGGAGATTCACAGGAGCAGACAGCAGGGCCGGGATTTTTGGGTGCCCATGTGGGCTGCAGGATGTCTCCAGACCCCAAACAAACCTCAAAGCTTTCCTGTTCCCCTGCAATGCAGACATTAACACTCCTAACTCCATGAAAGCTTCCCTCCTCAGATTTCACCCCTCTCCAAGTCCCTGATTACATGTTTGTGAGCGCATTTCTCACCTTGACATGCTCAGGATGCCGTTGCCTACCTGGACCAGGGAAGATGGGGTCACGTCTGTGCTAAACCTCCCTTCCTCTGAGTGACTGCTTTTTATTAAGCCCTGGTTTTGAAAGCATCAGGAAAGCCACCCTGGTAAAGCCAAGTGTGATGCTGGCTTCCCTGAGAGCACTGCTGCCTTCGCCAGCCCAGGCAAGGATGCTCGCAGTGAAGTACGAGGAGTCAGAGCTGGCATTAAGCATTCGGAAAGGCAATCACAGGTCAAAGAGCTTGGGGTTTTGAGGGCCCCATGCACTGTTATAAAGGGATTATAATTTATTAACATGGCTTCCAAAATGCATTAATTGACCTCAGATACCTAAAGAAATCTCTGGCTGGGAATCAGCTTCCAGGAGTGTGATGTATCTGCTGGGTGTGAGCGTGTGTGTGTGCCACAATGTGAACCACGGTGCATGGGTCTGCATGCGCCTGTGGTGTTCACGGTGTGTGGATGGGTGCGTGTGTGCTGCTGTGCATGTGTGTGTTGGCACACATCTGTGTACTACAGGTGTGTGCATGCCCATAGACTATGCTGAACACGCATGTGTGTAACACAGACTTTGCATGTGTGTGTGTACAGGTAACATGTTCAAACGGTAATAAAGTGATAGTAAACAGCATATGTGTGTGTGTACCAAAATGCTTGCGCGCATGCGTGTGTCACCGTGTGTGTGCATTGAACACAGCAGTGTATGCGTGAAAACTGTTTACTTGTGGTAAGTGTAGAGCACAAAGCACGTGCACATTTGCATGCCCGTGCACGTGTACCGCTATGTGTGTGCATGCACGTGGGTATGTGTGCGCATCAGTGTGCAAACGTGTGCGTCGTTGTGCACTTGTGTGAGCACAATGTGTGTGGGCGTGTAGGGCTGGCACCGTGCATGTGGCTCACTGCAACACTCAATTTTATCTTCATTTTCAGGATGTTTCCTTGAAGAGCGCCAAGGGGCAGAGCCGGGCTCCAGAGCTGAACAGGTCGATGCTCTGGGGTGGGATTGTAAACCAGCCCTGGGGATGTGTCACCCTGTGGGCTGTCAGATGGGCGAAGCACACAATTACTGCCCTGTTGCTGTGCCGTGACCGCCAGCCACATTGTCCCAGCCTGCGTGGCGCTCCTGTGACTGCAGCAGATGCACAGGGGACAACCCCATTCCTCCTGGTAGTCCTTGCCAGCACAAGCATGTTGGAGGGTGAAGAGCTGTGCTGGCCATCCCTGGGGACAGGAGATGAAGTACATCCCTTTGGTACCTACGTAGCACCTCCCCAAATGAAAGCCACTGTCAGAGGATGGATCCTCATGACACATTTCATTCCCAAATCCCCCTTTCCTCCTCTACACCAGCCTCCCAAGCCTGCTCCTTGCATTGCTGTTCTCCAGCTCCATTCCCCTCCCCAGCATCCCTTCCAACACCCTTTTTTCTCTGAAATGCCCTTGGCTGTGGGACTGAGATAAGGGCACACGCTTGAAAAGGATGCAGATGTTCTTCATTCAGTCTTGCCTTCCAGCTGGCTGCCAGAAACTCCTACTCCAGCCCCTCCGACAGACAGAGGGTAGTGCCGGTGCTGCAGAAAGCCCTGCTTGAGTGAGGAGCCACTCGCTGGCTCGCCTTTTGGTTTCTCCTTCCTCCGCATCCCAAACAGTCAAATATTTGCCTGTCCTTGTAGCATCTTTTTTGTAGAAATGGGGGCGGGGGGGGGGAGAAAATGGTCTCAATGCACCCAGCCCATCTGTCCTCTGTATCGCTGTAGATCTCATTAAAAGAGAGGACATAATTAAAGAGGAAATAAATAAAAACTGTGCTCATCCTGCTTTCCTGTTTAGTGGTGTTCCCAGATATTTCTCTACTCAGTTGTTAGTGCTTGTCCCACACTGGCTGCATCCAAGGGCATCCCTTCTCCTGGCTGCTGTGGGGCTTGGAGCACTATATAAAAGCAAACTTCTAGTCCGCAGCGGGCAGCAGCTGATCTTTGCACTGCTCCTCAGGGATGGCGAGGGAGGGAGTTCCAGCTGCCCTTTTGGTGGCATGTCCCTTTCTGGATGGAGCTGGTTCACTGCGTCCATCTGCCACAGGAGCTCTGCCAGGCTGGGGCTGCACCCATGCATGTACCACTTCCAGAGCTCTTCTGGGCACCATAAAACATTTTTTTCCTTTTTTTCCTGGGTTTTTCAGAGTGACTCTTGAGATACTCATCCAACTCCACTGCTGCAAAATCCAGTGCTGGTAAGCATGCGGGCTGGTCTTAAAACGTACATACCTGAGCTTAGAGGACCTCTGAACTTTTTAAAAACACCTCAAAGCTCCCAATGCAATCACTTCTCTGGGCAGCTGCTTTATTCTCCGAGGTTGTGGTGTTCAGGTACCAAAACCCATAAACCAGAGGTGTAGCTGGTTTGGATCTGCAAGATCCCCTACACAAAGCCATGGTTCTCCAGCCAGGTCCTGAAGGATGGCTGCCATTGCCCCAAGAGCCTTTACTGGCCCATCAGATGGGGCAACAGCAGTGGCTATCCTTATCACAGCAAGGGCCAAGTGGGCACAGGATTTCAGTGGGAAAGGATGAAGGCAAACTTCCCTCCTCAGGATCTCATTTTGAGGGTGCATCTTCATCCTGGCCCCCACTTTTAAGCTTCTGCCATCAGTGTAAGGTTTTCCTGAGCAAGACCGGGTTCAATTGCCATGGATAAACCAACACTCCACAAATTTCTCTTGTCCCCTCCTTGAATCTCCATACCCCCTGGGCTCTTCAGGGGAGGAATGCATTAGCTGAGGAGTCAGGAGGTTTTTGAGGGCTCCCAAAGGCTTATGCTTGATTCCAGGCTGGGAGATGTCTCTGTTGCGCATGCTTGGGCCAGTGCTCAGCCACCATTGCCAGGAGAAGCTGTTCTCCGCTGCACCATCATGGTTTCAGCCCTGAGATGAGGTTCATCTCACTCTCAGTCCTTCCCAAAAGATGCCTGAGCTGGGGCGTGAGATGTGGGAAGGACCAGAGCTGCTCTGGCTATTGAAGCTGCTACATTTCCAAAGCAAGCAGCTTCCAGCTCAAGCAAAAAAAAAAACCCGGATGATCCCCTCCTCCTCCTCCAGCATCCTTTTACCCCAGCAAGGCAACCTTGACCAAGCGTTTTGCTCTGGGGAGCAAAGGGAGGCAGGGAGCGGGGTGCAACTCAAGACAAAACTGGGTTAATTTGTCATGGAAGGGTTTTTTGTCTCCCTGTTGCTCACTTGTCAAGGGAAGAGT
This sequence comes from Fregata magnificens, assembly GCA_013389945.1. Lineage (NCBI taxonomy): Eukaryota > Metazoa > Chordata > Aves > Suliformes > Fregatidae > Fregata > Fregata magnificens. The sequence goes on along the minus strand of WAAD01018392.1, from coordinate 150,706 downwards.
GTGATCCTTCTCCTTCCCCTCTCTATTCGTATTCTGAGCTCATTTGCTGCAGTGGGAGCTGCACGGCCGCCAGCTGGGCCGGGAAGCACATCTGCATCGTGATGTAGTCAGAAACTCGGATCTCCAAATCAATTACTGACCTTCTGCTGCTCCAGAAATTGCTCAGGATGGATTTGCATGTTGGGTGTGGGAAGAAAGAGACTCAGCCTCGTTTTCTGCCTCTCTGCTTCTCCAGCTTCCTCAGAGGCAGAGCTGTGATTTATTTGGTAGACCTGATTAATTATGCCTCATAAAATTTCCCCATTTGTCCTGATCTTCCTTCTCTTGGTATCAGTTCTGGCTGTTGTTGCACAAGCTGGTTTTCGAGTGGTTTTTTTCCCTACGACTCTTATGAATGACACTGATTGCGTATCCTTCTGTTTGTCATCCACCCCCTTTTCCCTTCAAACAACTTTTGAACCTCCTGGTCCCTGCCAGATTTGACAGAGCAGTGAACCTCAGAGATGTCACATTCCCAGAAATGTTTCTTAAGTGCTTTTCCATCAGTGTATTTATCCAGCAGAGGACATGCTTGAGACTATGTCCATACCAGTGAACTAACTAGTGCCTGGAATTGTCTTCTGTCCTGAGGCACTGCTGGCCATATCAAGTGGCCATGAAGGAGGTGGATGTGATAACTACAGACCCACCTTTCACCAAGTCCTAAGGAGAAAGTGATGAAACCATCAGAGAATCAGTTTAAAACAGATAACACAAATTAGCTCTTGGCACAGTGGACGTCAGAAAGTGTAAGGATGCTGGGAAAAGAGTGAGAAATAGTCGTGGGCAGCAGGGCCATAAATGGATGTCAAAGACTAGGCTGGGATGTCCTCCCTAGTGTCCCTAACCCCAGGTGTGAGGATGCTGAGGAAGCACTTGAGGACTGGCCCACGGAAAGGTGCTGAGTTCACGAGCTCTCCCTAAAAAGCACCGCTTCAGCCAGCGTGGGCTCAAGGGACCATGCTGTAACCCATGGAGATATTTGCTATGTCCACTCCTGCTTGTACCACCCGGATCCTCACAGTCCCTCTTGGGAGTGATGCCCCCCCCGTGCAAAGGGCTGTGCAAACACATCCCGAGGGAGCCCACGGTCCAGCGAGGGAGCAGGGCAGCAGATGGGAGAAGGCAGAGACATGAGTTGCAGCACCCAGAAGTCCTGCAAGGATAGAGACCTTGGAAAACAGAGGAAATGGGTGTCTTGGGGGAAGATAATTTTCCCCCGGGAGCAGCTCTCCATCTGTGTCACATGCAGAGCGGAGCTTGGAGTACCCGAGAGCCGAGCGTCGGTGTTTGCTGAGCTGTGAACACAGAGAGGCTGGTGTCATTTGTCTCAGTAAACTGGTTATTAACTCTTGCATCCAGGGGGGGATGCATTCGCATTTCCTTGGCAGTATCGTGTGCTGGCAGGAAACAAAAAGGCAGAAATGTTGGCTCTTCATGCATTTAGGGAGCACACAGACACCCAGCCAGACCCAGGCTCTTCCCAGCCATCCATAGACACATGGAGAAAGCACCTGGGGTGTGTGTGGTCACTGCCAACGCTCAGATCTACCCAACTTAGAGGGGTGCATTTTAGCCTTTTCAGGGGAAAAAAAAAAGCCAGCTAGCAAGGAAATCCAAGCCTGTGTTCATTTAGAAATCCCTATACATACAAACAAACATGCCCATGCACACAGTGTCAAATAAATAAGTAAATATGGGGAGGTTGCTTTAGTTCTCCTAGGGTTTTACCCTCAGCTCGCTGCTGGAGATCAGAGCATCTCCTGAATAATATCCATACTCGGCTCAAACTCCTGGCAGGCATCGAGGGGGCTTGGGAGCTGCTCCCTTCCTCAGATAAAAGATCAGCTTTGGAAGAGAGCTTTGGGATTTTATTATTTCAGTTTCTGTTAAATCCTTTCCTTCTTTTCCTGGTTGCTTGGGGCTTACGGGAGACGGAGGGTGGTGGGAAATGCTCCCGTCAGGTGAACGCCAGCAGGGGAAGTTGCAGGCTGGGTTTGGAAGAGAAGGACAAATACTACAGGGACCAAAGCACAAAAGGATCCTTGAAGCTTCATGCTAGTCTTATTCCTATCCCTCTGTGCTGGGGAATCCTGTGTCTCACCAGTGTTGCTGCACTCAGAGCTCCACTGCTAACTGGGAGAGCTTGAAAGCTCCACTGAAGTCATTCAGATCTCCCCCTGCATTGAGACATCGCCCTGCAACTGTTCCTCCAGGGAATTTGGAGGTACCAGGACACTCCTGGGGTCATCTGAGCTAGCTCAAGCAAACTGCTGAGCCCCAAGGAGACAAATAAAAAGCGGAGATGGCCAGCGCCAAAAGTAGACTGGGGAGGAGGAACCTTCCTGGCTTTGCACATAACGCTTTTCAATTTCCACCAGCACCTTTGAAGAAGGGGGCAGGACATCCATGCCCAGCAAGAGATCAGATAAGGCCTCTCCGCCTGCAGAGATGAAGAGAGGCAGCGAATTCACTAAAAGGGTTTCTGCATCCCCAGCAACCTTTGAAAAATGGTCTTTGATCAGGAAAAAAAGGCAAAGAAGCTCCATGCAATGAATAAAACTTTACAGCGTTCAAGTTTGTGTCCCACAAGTCCTAGCCTACTTTCACCCACTCACACAAGACTCCCAGATAATCCCATAACCCTCATTTGTCCTTCCTAAATCCCCTGGATCTCCCAGGTGCAATACTTCCACTCCCTTCTGTCCTCCATCCCCCAGTCTCCTGCCCATCCTTGACTCTCAGGCTGTGGATATACCATGTCTTGGCCTTGTTTGGAGCTATACAGGTGCTGATCAAGAGGGCAGAGGCACTGCCCGGCTGCTGTGTCTGTGCTCTAGTGGGTACAAAACAGTCAGAGGTACTGCCACACCTGCCCTTCCTTCAGTGCCAACAGTAATGCACCTCCTGTTCTCCAGCCAGCAACTAGTTTTACTAAAAACCTGCAAGAACCAAACATCTTTGAGACCTGCACCCATAGATCAGACGTGGCTGTGATTTATCACGTATTTCAGGGTGCCTAACCTTGCAGCCATGCAAGTGGCGTAGGTCTGCATGGTCATGTAAGCCCTTTTCTTTAGGAAACCCAACAAAACAGCATTTCAGAGCCTTGAGTTGGCTGTTGGCTGTCGTGTGGTTTCATTTCCTCCAAATGTTGCTATGTAAACACTAATCAGTCCAAATTATTCAAATCACAACTGTCGAGCATGGAAGTAGCATTAATGAGGAAGAAAAGGGAACAGATTGATAGAGCAGAAAGTGTCCTTTGGCTGGAGGATGGTGGCTCCCATCCAATACATGCAACTCACAACCCTTCCTCTCCCATAGCCCTTGGAAATGGCTCTTGTTGGAAGGGAGCTCTGGGTCAGGTTGTCTAGCCCCAGGGCTTCTGGTTGGCTAAACACTAGGGGATATTTCCCTTTTCATGGAGGATATAAGCACCTTGGGGTCTGACTCCAACCTGAGATGTCCCAAAGACTGGAACTCTGCTGATATGTTTCAAGCCAGTGCAGGACCACCTTTGGTCGCTACGGCAAAACCAGGATGGGTGTGAGTGCAAGGCTCTGTTTTATCCTTCTGATGTGCTTGTGCAGACTCCTGAGTCATTTAACTCATTTCCAAAGCCAGCTAAAGAGCTAAGGCATTCTTAACACTCACACCAGGTCATGGTGCCTGACACAGTTCAGGCTCATCTCTGGGATCCAAAGTGATTGCAGAAGTCTGTCACGGTGCCAAATGAGTCCTCCTTGTGGTTTGGACAAAGGAAGGCACAAGCCTCCAAAGCCCAAGCCTACGAAGGCCATGGCAAACGTTTCCCCATGCAAATATAGGTGTACCATGACTGCACGGCTGCATGCATTCATTACCTCCCCCTGCCTGTCTCCCCAGAGCTATGTTAGACCAGGGAGATTATGTCAGACAAGGGAAAAAGGCTCTCATCCTGCCTCAAAGCTTTGCACATCACGGCCAGGCCCTTCTTGGCCTCCAAGCACCAAAGCATGGCACCTCACATGGGCTTTGATAACTCATATCCAGCACATTGCTACCTGCTTAGTACCCCATGCAAAGATTACAGCTGAAGCCAACAAACACCGTGCCTAGACCAAAAAGGGAAGGCAGATGTTACAACAGGTTGTTGTTTTCATGTTCGATGTTGGCAAGACTGGGAAGTCACGCAGGATGGGTCCTTGAAGGTCTCTCCAGGCCTTTGCAGAGCTGCTAAGGGGCTGAGCATGGTGTAAATAACACTCACGGCTCTGGGGCGATCATCTCACATCACGCCCACCCACCCAGGCTAAGTTGCTAAGCTGAAAGAGCCACAGTGTGGACCCCACTAGCAAAACCTCTCCCAAAGCAGAGGACACAAGTGCACGCCTTTGCCAACCTCTGCCCCAGGCTGGCAGGTAGGCAGGTTGGTGCTGCTGTGCCAGACTGCGAAAGGAAACTGTAGTTGGCTTTGCAACAGGGCAGTAGCTTCTGGAAAAGGAGTAGAAACAAGTTCCCCAGTGGTGTCCCAGAGAGGTTGTGGGATCTTCATCCTTGGAGGTATTCAAGACTCAACTGGACGTGGCCCTGAGTGACGCGATTTAATTAGACCTGCACTGAGCAGGACGTAGGATGAGATGAGCTCCAGAACCCTTCCAACCTGAATTATTCCATGATTTTAAATTGCTGCTGTGGTCTGTACTAATAAAATAACTACTACCAGTCACCAGGCCAGGAATAAGTTTCACCCCTGGGGGCTACATCTGGTGGGTTTTTTTTAAAATGAACTTTTCCAGATAGTTTTTGAACATGGGCAACACCAGTACCTGAAATAGATGTGAAACACTCATCCAGAAACGTCATGGCAGAGCCTTGCAGGAGGCTCCTCAAAGGTGGGAATGGGGGTCTCTTGGGGGCTGTTCAGATTCAGCATACTGGAGCAATTTTCAAAAAGCAAAGCAGGTGTTACGTCTGGAAAGGGTAAGCCAGACTCTGAGGAGGCTAAAATCGACATCGTTCCATGGAAAGCTGCTGGTCTATGGAGAAAGCCGGCCAGAAATCACCTGCATCCAGTAAGACATTCAACTGCAGCATATACTAAAGCAGGAAACCATCAAGTCAGCCCTTGAAGCTGGTGTTTAAACTACCTGGAAAATATCCCAGATGTTAAACACTTGGAGCTGTTAGAATAAGGTCAGAATAAGAGAAATGACACTTGAGAAAGGAAGGAATGAACCCATCAATCTTCAGGCCTCAGGAAGAATGATTTTAAAACCTTCAGGGGGAAGAATTTCAAGTTTGGCCGGAGCACCATGAAACACTTCACCTAAGGTGTTTGGATTTCCCACTTTGCTTTGCCGGCAGTCCTGTTTTCCACCTGTCTGGCCCAGAAACGTGGAAAATCTGGGTGTTTTGCTTTGTGGCCCTGCTCCTTTCTCCACTGAGGTATGAAAGGATCTGTTGTCCCCATCTTTGCTTCAAAGGCAGCAGCATTTTCAAGGGACAGAAGCTAATGCCTGTGCCCAGAAGCTGGAGGAAGGTGTCTGTGTTTCTCAGAGATTGACTGTTACCCTGTTTTCCATGCAGGCTCAATTCAATTTGGAAAGCGCTTAAAAATGGATTCAGTTACCAGAACTGTGGAACTCCTTGCTGCAAGACCTTGTTGCTGCTAAAAGTTGACAGGAAGTTGATGGGAGACCAGATTATTTTGTGACAGTGAAATTCAGTGTTGGTAAATGAGCAGACAGAAACCATAGACAAATTCAGGAATACCTTGAGGCACAGTAGAGGCTGGAAGAGTCCATGGGGGGAGGTTATTTTAGGTTTTCCTTATCCTTATAGTATTCCCTAGGCATCAGCTTCGCGGACACTGTAGCAGAGATGTTGGGGAGATAGACCCCAACCCATGAGGGCTGATGTTTGAAAATACAGTTTTGCATGTCTGACCCACCTGGTTTGGTATGCCCCAACCCAACAAAGATCATAGAATCATAGAATCATTAAGGTTGGAAAAGAACTCTAAGATCAACAAGTCCAACCATCAACTAACACCACCATGACTCCTAAACTAGGCCCTGGAGTGCCACGTCTACACCTTTTTTGAACGCCTCCAGGGTTGACGACTCCACCACCTCTCTGGGCAGCCTGTTCCAATGCCTAACCACTCTTTCGGTAAAGAAATTCTTCCTGATGTTCAGTCTAAACCTCCCCTGACGCAACTTGAGGCCATTTCCTCTTGTTTCTTGGGAGAAGAGTCCAACACCCGCTTCACTACAACCTCCCTTCAGGTAGTTGTAGAGAGCGATAAGGTCTCCCCTCAGCCTCCTCTTCTCCAAACTAAACAGCCCCAGTTCCCTCAGCCGCTCCTCATAAGACTT
>WAAD01018392.1:114453-144171 GCA_013389945.1 Fregata magnificens | reverse complement strand
ATCCAGCCTGTCCAGATCCCTCTGCAGAGCCTTCCTACCCTCGAGCAGATCGACACTCCCACCCAGCTTGGTGTCATCTGCAAACTTGCTGAGGGTGCACTCAATCCCCTCATCCAGATCATTGATGAAGACATTGAACAAAACCGGCCCCAGAACCGAGCCCTGGGGAACACCGCTCGTGACCGGCCGCCAACTGGATTTCACTCCGTTCACCACCACTCTCTGGGCTCAGCCATCCAGCCAGTTTTTTACCCAGCAAAGTGTATGCCCATCCAAGCCGTGAGCTGCCAACTTCTCCAGGAGAATGCCGTGGGAGACCGTGTCAAAGGCCTTACTAAAGTCCAGGTAGACAACATCCACAGCCTTGCCCTCATCTACTAGGCAGGTCACCCGGTCATAGAAGGAGATCAGGTTGGTCAGGCAGGACCTGCCTTTCATGAAGCCATGCTGGCTGGGCCTGATCCCCAGGCTGTCTTGCAACAGATGTTTGTCTCTTTGGTCTCTGAACTCATGCAATTTAGACTCCAGCTCTTCGTGCCTTGTGTGGTCTGTTCTTATTAACAGATTTGGTTTTAGAGGGGTAATTTCTCCCCCAAACAAGAGGTCTGAATTAACCTTAGCTGTGCTTGGCTCCAGCTTTCTCCCGAGAAGAGATGAAAGCGGTGGGGTGAGTGCGTGCAACTCTAGAGACTCCCAGGTCAGCTCCTGGTAGCCCACCATGAAGGAAGCCATCCTCATCCATGCCCCCATACACCTGATTTCCATATGTGTATATTCTGCTCTGAGTCGATGTTTGCACTGGAGCTAAACTGAGGTTGAGATTATATTTACATGCCCAAAATGTCCTCTACTGATGGCTAAATCCCTGTGACTAATAAGGATGCTCTCTGCACTCAGGTAGGTGCAGACTGCCTCTCCTCCAGGCAGGCCTTGCAGCAAAATCAGTGATGTGGGTCAGGGCAAAGCACCTGGCAAAGCAACCCTGGGCATCCCTTTCAGATGCAGGTACCCCAAAATCCTCGCATGGAGTGTTTCCTGTGGGCTTTCAGGAGTCTTTGGCATTGGAAGCATGAAGGGATGCAGGGGGATTAGGTGGAAATTAAGCCATCTGTGCTCAGCTCCTGCATCCTACTTACTACACAGCAAGTTGGTTTTCAAAACATCACTGATGCTGTGGATCAGAGCAATGACAGATTTATTACCTGCCCCCCAGCTCACTTTGCCTGGAGACAGTTTCAGGGTGACAGAATTAGCATTGCTGATCAATTATGCAGGCAAGACGGAGAAGAAGGAGGAAAAAAGACCTGTGGGGTTTGCAGCATGAACCACTCAGGCATTTCACAAGGAGATGGAGAGCAGCAGGGTGGGCTGAGCCTCAACATCACGTAGGCAACTTGCTCTGGGCAGGGGCACCCTTGGGGCCAGCCCTGGCTTGGGGCTCGTCCTTTAGTAAATTAGTTGGTAACACCTTCCACTCCTCTCAAAGAAGGAGTTACCCCCAAGTTAGCCATGCCCTGCTTTGCTGGGCATCTGCTCATCTTTTTGTAGGATGTTGCTGAAGCTGAGGGATGCATGCAGCATCCTAAAGACAACACACATCCCAGCAGCCGTCCTGAACCCTGGGTGAGGGCCAAGGCGCACTTCACAGCACCCACCACCCAAAGCCAAGGGAACTCTGAACCAGCCTCGAGGACCTGCAGTCCTCAAGGATGTGTTTGAAAGCCCCCCTCTCAGGAGCTATGGGGTGGTGTTAAGGTCAGAAGAGGGCCCCCCCCTTCCAGCAGGATTGATTTCAGGAGCGGGGTTTGGCCCACTGATCCCAGTCTGACATAAGTAGGGGCTGGCATGAAGAAGACACTTACCTGCTCAGGGAGACACCTTGCCTACCATGATGCCACACTGCAAAAGTGGTCCCAAGAAACCCTGAACTTTGACCAAGTTAAATGCGAAAGCAAGCAATGAGCAAAGATTGCTGTTCTCCATCGCAAGAAGATGTGTCCTAGATCAGGTCCTGGCTTGACCAGCACCCAGACCCCTGGCAGGAGGACTTCCATCTCACAGAGACTATACAGCCAAACAGTGGGGAAGAAGTTATTGTTCCCAGTTGCTCTACCATCCTACCACTAACCCCTTCCCTTCCAGATCTGAGGTAGAAATCCTTCGTTTTATAAGCAGTGGGCCAAAACTGTGTGAGCGAGTATGACAACCCAGTGGAGATGGCCATGGTCCATCAAGTGGGTCCATCTCCTGGCATATAGGGACGTTGTTTGCTGGCACAAATGCAGCTAATGAAACCCACTTCAGCCTGCATCCATTTGCGCAAAGCCTTGTATGAGATTTATATGGGACTTCACCTCATATTAACCCCATGTTCTTTCAAGGAAACGTGGCAGGGACCCAGAGGCCAGGACACAGTTCATTAGTGTGTAATTGCATGAGCAATTACAGCAGAAAAGCTAAAAGAAACCTAAACAGAAGGGCCAGCCCCCAGCCACTAGCTACTAGATCATATCCATGTCCTTGTGCAGTGCATACAAGATGCAAAGGAAGGTTTGATGGCTCCAGGAAGTGTAATTAGCTTGCAGTGATGAGTGGGAGACTGGGAACAATATTACTGCAGCATATATCATCTTTTAAACAAGTCCTGTTTACTTATAACAGGCTCCCATGACCTGTGCCCTGAACTTAAACCTCCCTGTTTGCTCTCTTATCCACTCATCTCTGGGTTTTTGCATCGCTGGGTGAAAGGGAAGGTTAGCAAGCTCGCTTGGCCCTTAGGAAATGCAGATGAATAGATCTGGAAAGGGCCTTGAGAGGTTGTTCAGATCATTTCCCGGCTCCATGGGAGAAGAAACTACACGTAAATCAGTGCTGGTGGCACCTATCTGATGGTCTCAAGTTATCACACGTAGATCACAAACATCACCTTGTGTCTCATCTGCTCTGGGTTTTCTCTGCCGTAGACCGAACGATCCCCTTTGTCCCTGCTCAGTCCCATGGCTCTGCATGCCCCAGTGACCCCGCTCCATCCCTTAGCTTTGCCTTTTCACTCCAGGATGATGCTGACGATGTAGAGAGGCTGGAAGCAGGGTTCTTCATCCCCATCCAAGTCCTGGTGGTGTCTTCTGAAAAATCCTCCTTCCTCCAAAAAGCCCATTTTTTTAGTCCACCACTCCCATATGCACATGTACAGGGGTTGTTTGGGTTAGTGGGACTCATTCTAGCCAAACCTACGCCCACAGCCAAATGGGTGAGTGGGTGCAGAACAGGAGTACAGCCCTGAGCCTGCCTGCAGCTTTATAATGGCTCCGGTACTGCCCTTCCCACACAGCTGAAACTAAGTCAACTCTTTAATTATGCCAGGTTTCCCAAAAAAGGGACAATTTTCTAGGGAATGTGCTTAAATATGTGTTTAATGTGTATCATGAAGCAAGCACTTTCAGCAAGGCGGGCTGCGTGGCAGGGAGAGAGACACCTCCCAGCACCGAGAGAGGCATCTCCGAGGGGACGGGACCAGAGCAGGGTGGGTCCTCAGCCGTGCTGGGAGGAAGGCGAACTGCCCCTTGCTCAGCCTGCTCTGTGCAAGGGGTACAAGGGACAGGCGTGGGTCAGGCCCTGCCGTAAACTACCCAAATATGCTATAAATAGGTGCAGTTTCCAGCTGGTGCCTCTTTGTCGCTGTTTTAAGGGCCTGAGCCAGGTCTTGGTGCTGAAGTCCCCACGAAGCCAAGGGGAGCGGAGGATGTGCTGTTGCAGACAAGAGCAGTCCTCACCATGCCAGTGCCCAGGCTGATCCCAGCACCAGCTTTTCTCTGAGGCAGAGCCCCTGTCACCATGCTGTGGTCCGGGAAGTGGGTGCCCAAGGCTTTCTGGGGTTGAAGACAACTCACCTCCTCCCTGTCAATGAGCCAGTTCCTTGCCATGCCTCCCTTTGACCTGCCGCATCTCCCTGGGATGTGAGTCCTGTTGAAATGGCAAGTCCCTTGCAGCAGGATTAGAGATTGGGAAAGGGTTTCTTACCAGAGGGCTCATTCAAGAAGGGAAATTCCTTAATCACCATCCATTTTTTAAAGTAGCCAGGGAAATACCTGCCAGGATGAGTTTAGGTGGTGTGATCCTACCTTGGAGCAAAGGCATGGGAATGGGAGCTCTCCTGCCAACTCTTTGATCCTGTGACCATCACCAGACTCAAAACAGCACTGGCAGCAATGGCACAAATCTTACTGTGAGTCTTGCCTCCTGCTCTGCCTCTCTTTATAAGCAAAACCTCTCCAGCATAACTACAGAGCCCCTGAATTAGGGTTGTGGAAGCCAAGATAGTTTTCACGTACCACTACTTGCTGCAGCTCAAACTGTCTGTTTTTCAGAAAGCAATACATCATAGAGTTAAACTTGAGGGCTACTGCCTCTGACCTCAAAACCATAGAGAATTTGTGCTCCTGTTTTGATTGGGACTTAGCGCTTTGAGGAATGAGCATTTAATGCACCCAGATCTCCTGGAAATCACTGAAACCATTTCAGGCTATGAATAGCTCTTAAAGAGGAGCCCACTCTGACACTGAACTGCTCTCTGCTAGCAGGACAGACTCTTTGCCACCTATCTGTGCCTCTAACCCATCGTTTTCTACATCCACACACATACAAACACAGCCCTTTGTCCACTTGAGATGAAGTCTGGCTTTCTCTTAGTGGCTGGGGCTCAGTGGTTTTCTCCCTCTGACCTGTAGACCCACCAGCACATGAAGAAAGACCCTTCACCTTCTCCTGGCTCCTGGCACCATCTCCACCCCATACAAGCTGGGTTGAAGACCCTTTGGACAACCCAGGCTCTCCCCAGACCCCTTTCCCTGAAAAACTGTAATGAGGGAAGCCACAAAGTTAAACCACCCAGTGCATTCAAATCCCTCCTGGTCCTCCTCTGATGTTCCCCTTCCCCAAGGTCCCCGGCTATCCCTTGTTCCCCTCCTCCCTCCCCAATCCTCTCAAGCCAGAGCAAAACCTCAGAAAGAGAAAGAAAATATGTTCCCAACTGCAGCCCACAGGGAAAAGGTCTGGGGAGCTAATTATAGACTAATGCATCAGAGCCATCAATAATTCAGGAAGCTCTGACACTGAGCTGGAGACGAGATGCAGGACGGTGCTTGCTCAGCGGCTGAAGTACCCAATGCTGCTCTGCCCCCAGGGTCAGAGCGGCCAATCCGTGGGTGAACGTGTGGGATGCAGCGTTATCATCCATGCATTTCAAGGGGCAGACACCAAATTCAGGCTCCCCATCGTTTCTCCTGCTTCACCTACAAATGAAGATGGTAGGATCCTGCTTCTCTCCAGGCTTCAAGCCACCAGGGTCCAGCTTGCTGCTAGGTTCTCCCTCCCAAGGAAGACACAAGTGTCATTTATCACCTCTTCCCACATTCAGCTCTGTGCTTTTCTCTACCCCAAGGTTTCTCTAAGTTTTTGAGCTTGCTGGAACAGGATTTGATTTGTAAGGTAGAGGTTAGGATATCCATACAGCACTGTACATTTTCTGGCACTGTAGAAATGCTCCACTCTTACCATCCTTGAGATGTTGGGATGAGGTGGTCACACCATTCTGAGCAGCCCTTAAATTTAGAGGGAGCAGGAGGAAGGAAAACTGGAAAGTAAAAGCCTGAAGCTGAAGTTAACACAACAGCACAGGGGGCTTCTCTTGCTAAACTGCGGGTTCAATCCATCCTTGGATGCATTTCTCATCAGCTGAACATCTGGAAGGACACATGCCCACCCCATCTGAGCTTCGGCAAAACAAGAGTGATTGCATTTGCTAAGGTAGATGAATGTTAGCAATTTTGATGTCACCACACCCTGAAAGCACAGCCCAAGTGTCTCCTGCCTGTCTCACGCAGACACCACCTACATGCACACCTGGACAAGTTCTCAAACACACCCTGGTTAATGCACACCTACATCCAGCCCCACGGCTGCGCGTGTGTACCAGTGCACACACAGGCTGGCCCCACGGACACACCACCATGTGCTGACACACACAAGTGTGCACCAACATGTTCACACATGCAGAAAGTATTTAGGGGGCAGCTGAATTCAGGTTCCTAACACCACAGAAGAGGGGGCAAGGAGAAATCCCACCCAAAGCACATAGCACCCACAGCACTCAATACAACTAAAATTGAGGGCTGAACTCCAACAGGGCTTAAAACTGCTGTCCCACAGGGCACTGGTCCCTTGTGCTGACTGCACCAGGATGTGTCTCCAAAAATTAGGGCCCTGAAGGACTTGAATTGCTCTGAGCATTCTCAAATGCGGCTGGGACCAGCTCCAAAGAGGGGTGGTTGTACAGTCTGGGATGCCCCTATAGCGGTGAACAGCCCTTCCTGGCAGTTCTCGCAGCTCTCAGCTGAGGCTCTGGCTCCCTCTCCTGACACCTTTTACTGGTCCAAACATCCTCCCAAAAGCTGGTGGGGAAAAGGCACTGGGGTTGCTTATCACCCATCAGGTCTGGGCTACAGGCAGGAACAAAACCACCGAGTGGCTCAGGCATCCCTCAAAATCCAGTTTTGGTGATGGTTCACCCACAGAAACCTTTGAAGTGACAATCGGGTGCAATGTGCTTCAGCAAAGCTTCTTCCAGAAAACCATATTAAGCACGCTGAACCAAATCAAAGCACCACCAGCACCGTGCCAAGCTTGGCCATGCATATAGGATACACATCTTCCCCCCCAGACCTACAGGGAGTTTCCCCCATGTCTGTCTCTTTCCAGTGCATCGGGGTTTGCACATGGGAGAGGCCCTCTTGCTTCTCTAAGCCCCGTTGGCCAAAGGTCTCTCCTGGGGCGGGTCTCACAGCCTCCTAACCCCATCAAAATCCACTCTGTGGCTGCTGCGGGCCAGGCCACCTGCAGCTCATCCTTGGGACCTCTGCGTTGAGGAAGGTGAAACCAGGAGAGCAGCAGAAGAGACAAGCCAGAGAAGGGAGCATCCCCGAGCCAAACCTTGGGGACCAAGCGGGGAGGGACCCCTGAGGGAAGTTTAGGAGAGGGACGGTGCTATCATGAGGATGAACATTAAGCAGATATTAGTAGACCGCAGGAGCAAGGAAAGCCTTCTGGAAAGCAAAAAATTAACTTGCAAGGCTGTGCTTGGTTCCCTCCTGATCAGGCTGGTCCCCCATGGGGGTGCCAGCAGCAGCACAGGGCTCAGCCCTCCTAATCGCCTCCTCCTGGCTGTCCTCTGCCCCTGCTCCTGCTCCTCTGACAGGCTCCCACCAGTAGATGGCAAGACAAGCCCACATTTTGGGGTGAGAGCAGCCATGAGCACCAGGGAGAGAGACCTGTGCCAGGGAAGGGCTTCTCTGGTGTCTAATATGGGGTTCAGCTCACCTCGTGGCATCTCTCTCTCGCGCCTTCCAGCTGCCTCTGCCCCCAAGACTTCTACAGACTTGGCATTTTTTGTCTCCCTAGCTCTCAGTGAAGCCTGGCTGAAATCAATCATGGGATACAATTATTGCTGGGGAAGCGCTAGCGGGCAGACAGCCAGACATTCGGGCATATAATACTTCATTTCCTTAGGAAGTAGGCTAAAAAATGCCTGTAGCACTGGAGCTTGGGAAAGAGCAAGGAGGAATGGTCAGATTTCAAGCCCTTTAGAAAATAACTGAAGAATCAATGCTGGCCCCATGCAAAACCCCTTGCAAAACACCTGGTTGCAATCCCTGCCTGAATTTGGCTTTCTTGGGAGAGATTTGGTTCACATACCTCCAGTTCCCGTTTTTAATACGCTTGGGATTTATTCCAGGGACCACTTTCCTCTCTCCCCATAAGCTTCCCATCCTGCCCTCCTGCTTACAGGGCCACGTGGGTTTCTGAGGCATCATGCATGGCTTAGGGCAGGAAATCTCCTCTCCCCAGGGCTGGGGACCATGCTGCTAACCTCTCCTGGCTGCTGGCACAGGCTCAGCAGCGGCGCGGCACTTGCTATCCCCTAACGGTGCCTGGAGTCACTTTGGGGGTTGCAAAAGCCACAGTATGACTGGGGGTCCCCAGGTTATCACCACTCATGTGGATCTTATCAAACACCCAAGTTTAACCTCGTGAACGCATGGAAGAGATACAGGGGAAAAAGAAAGTTTAAAGCAAAATGCATCATGTTGCAGAGTAACTGCACTGCTCAGGTTATAGAGTAATGTTGGATTCACCCTGAAATGCTGATCCACGGCTGGACAGGGAAAAAAGGCAGGGAAAACAGTGATAAAATTTGCTTAAAAAAGTTGTTGGGAAGGGGAGAGCTGGTTTCACATAAACATGTGTATCCCAGTCGCGCACAACCATCGGTTTCCCTTAAAAAACTAAAACAAACCCAAACAAAATCCAGTATTTGGGAAGTTTTGCATCATCAGCCCCTGCAATACGTCACGCACAAGGCCTCCAAAATCCAGGGTGGAGAGAGGAGAGGGTGTGGCAATGCAAACATCTTTTTTGGCCTGGGCTCACTGTCTGAGTATGGAGAATCCCCCACCTTCCCACTTCTCTGAAATCGCCCCTTGAGCAACTTCTCTGGGGTCACAGAAGAAACCTGGGCCAGATGTACCTCTGACACCAACCTTGGCCATGGAAAAGCCCTTTCCAAAAACTTCTCCTGCTCCAGCAGTGTTGCTTGCCCCACGCACAGCCCAAATCAGGGCAATAGCTGCACACCCAAGTGTCTCCCACGCCCAGAGGAGCAGCAGCGTTCACCACCTCCGCTTCTGCCTCCTGGCCAAAGACAGCACTAATTAATTAATGGCTTCTGGGGAGAGGACAAGTCAAGCCTTAAATTAAACTTTCCACTTCAACAGGCGTCTCAGCAGGGATGGAGACCCCTGCCCTGGCCAGACGACAAATAAAGCTGCGACAGGCTCCACGTGTCTTGGAAGAGATGGAAACACCGCTTCGTGTGTCATGGCAGGTGTCCGTGATGGAAAGGGATTTTGAAACTAGCATGCAAGCAACTCATGCTCTGAGCTCAGCAAATACCTAATCACCATCCCTGGAAAAAAATGTCATCACGAAGAAACGTTGGCCAAAGCAATGAGCAGAAATTGCTTGGCAGTAACTGCAAGGTGTTGGAAGAGCATTCAGGTTTTGAGTTCCCCCAGTGGAGCTGCTGGCAGCATTGCCACCAGTGTGAGTGGCACTCCTCTCACTATGTTTTTATCACTGCATTCAAAAGGCTTAAATAGGGCCTTTCTTTCAAAAATGCTGCCGGGCTCTGAATTGAGAGGGAGATCTTTTAAGAAAATCCCTGAAAATTTTTGCTTATTAAAACCCTGCATTTTAGTAAATAAAAAAGAACTTGGTTTTTTTATTTATTTAAATTACAATTTTTAAAGTAAATATATAACACCAGAAAATTGAAGAGAAAAAAAGAAACAAGCCAACGACAACGTAATAAACTTCTTTTTTTCCCTCCTTTGATGATGGAGAGTGCTGGGAGCGGGAAGAAATTTGGAAAAATCTTCCCAACTAAAGCTGAATCCAACAGAGTTGACCTTGCTTTGCACTCCTTGCAAAGGAGAGAGGTTGGAGGGCACCACCAGTGCCCGAACTGGTACGTGCGGTGGAGCTGGGACACTGCGTGCTGTTGGTTTTTTTGGGAAGGACATCTGTCAGGGAGCTCTGATCACCCTGTCCCACTTGTCACCCCAAGTCCCAGAAACCCCCTGGAAAGGTCTCAAATCCTCACGTTCTGTCTAGACAGCATTTCTAGGGAAATCCAAAATGCCAGGGCAGGGGCCAACAGCCAAATTTCTTCTCCTCCTCCCACCTTTTTGCCTTCCTTTCTGGGTTCCCCATTGCTCACCCATTTCAGCTGTGGCCAACTCCAGGACTCCCCATTGTCCAGGGCCTTCACACCTTCCCCACTTGGCCTCTTTAGGTGGTCCATTGAGTATTGTATGGATTAGCAAGAGGGACACAGATGGGATGGAAGAAGACCCTGTAGGGACAAGCAATGGGGAGACTTTGGTTCCTGTGTTTCTGCCAAAGGAGGTGGCAGATGGATGTGCACCAGGGTCACATCTGAGCCCCAAAAGGGCCAGGCAAGGGAGATCCGATGGTGGCGGGTCACAGCCTCCAGCAAACAGCTTAGGGGTTGTGGTTTGGGGTCCCTCCTCCTCCTTGGGTTCCCAGCCCAATGACACCTTTTTCCTCCTGTGCATGGTGCTTCCATGTGCATGTGGAAGCACGTGCCCTTCCCCATCACAATCCCCTTCACGGTGGTGGCTGTAGCTCTGTTGCAATCTCTAGAGAGTCAAAATCCCTCCAAAGTGCCCTGGACTCTTGCAGAGACACACTGTCTGGATCAGGCCTCAGTGTGTCCCCAGGGACCAAGGTTCAACCATTCCCATGCAATGTGGATCTGGCTGGCCCTGCTCTGCCACCAGCTGGGGACCTGCAGGGGTCACTGGCAGGCATACGTGCCTGGGCACATATGAGAAATATCCCCCCTCTCTCTCCCAAAGGCTCAGCGTTATCTTGGGCAAACGTCCCGGCCCCTGTTGCCAGGCAGGGAGGCTGGAGGTGGAAAATCTGCTCCTGGCGCTGATCCCGGGACACGCTGCCAACAGAGCAAATACCCCTGGGCAGCCACGGTCATCGGCAGTTCAAACATCTGCTTTATCATCTATGGCATGTCTCGAGTGAGACCCTGCTGCTCTTGTGCAATGGATGGGGCAGTTTTTCCACCCAGCAAGAAGACTGCAAGGCTGAGGGTCAGCCGAATGAAGGACGAAGAAATAAAGGTGTTGCTGTTTTCTTGGCAGCTCATCATCCAGCCATCAGAGAAAGCAGCTGAGCAAACCTCTGGGTAGACCCTGTCCTCTGCTTGGTATCATCATGAGGCTTTGCAAGTCCTCTACGGTTAATGGAGGAGGTGATATTCATGGACAAGGGCTGAAAGAGGTGGTGCCATGGTGCAAACCAGGGGCTGAACCTTAACCAGTCGGCACATGGAGATGATGGCCACAGGGAAGTTTGGACATGCAGTGCAGTGGAGTGATGGGGAACATGCTGGATCCCTAGTGAGCACTGGGGTCCTGCTGCTCCTAGTGAGAGCCCAGACTTTCCCATAGTCCACTTTCTACCCAGATGCTGGATACAAACCCCTCCAGTCCCTGTCGGCACACTTGAGCAGTAGCAGCTCCTCCAGGGAGGCTGCTGCATGGTCTGGTGGGGAAACCAGAAGATCAGCTGTCCTGGGCATGGACGAGCAGGATCTGCACCTCATTGACTCCCTCTCCTCCTGCCCTCGGCACTGGTAAAGATGCCTGTTACCTAATTGGGGATTTTTTTTTTTGTTATATGTGTCAGTTTTCATACCACCTTCAAGTGGGGAAGAGGTTGCAGGAGGAATTGGGGTTATTCCCAGGTTCCAAATGACATTTGGCTTCAACAGGGCCAGCTGTGACACCTATCGGGCCCTGGCACAACTTCAAACCTGTGTAACACATGTAACCGTGGAAAAAAACAAGTAGATGTGGAGGGAGGAGAGATGACATAAAAAAAGGAGTAATACAAAGAAAGGGAAATTGCTCATTTATTGTCCTTTCTTCCCGTTGCATTCCCCAAAGGCAAGTGCAAGGGGGAAGATCGTGGAGGGACACATGTGTGGGCGTGCAGGGGCTGGACTCAGGCAGAGGGAGGGGGCATCTATTTGCAAAAGGAACATTTTTTCATTATTAGACACCCACATCAATCAGCTGCAAGACACAAATCCATACCAAACCAAGTTTCTCTAGTGCTGGAGCTCAATATACCACTTATTCCATGACACGGCATCCTTGGGGTGATGTTTCTGTGTCACTAAAGACACTCAGACACTCTGTGATGAGCTCCCTATAGGACACTTTACAGAAAATGTCCTTTTAGCAGTTTATCACAATTTAGGAATTGTTGGCAAGCCACACCTGAGCAATAACAGTGTAATTCCTGTATTTACCAAAGGAGTGTATGAATATTGCTGTGGCTATATAGTGAAAAACTGTGAGTCCACTAAATTAAGTGAGATAATTAAAATATAAACAATGATTATAAATAAAATAGTAATAAAATATTAAACCCCTGCACTTTTTAAAATTAATTACAGATTTTTGAGCTCATACAGTTCATATTCATTTTCAGAAGATTATTTTTTCCTTAAAATTATAAGGATTAGAAAGGTAGGGATTGTTTCTAAACCTCATATGAGAGTCTCTCAGAACCACAAGAATCCAGGAGGCAAGGCTTTAAAAAATGCACCAGATCTCCTTAATCTTGGGCTTCAAATGCAAAGAACTGGCAGCGTTGGTTAAAGGGGAAGTGGACGGTCAGTGGACGAACTCTGGACTTTGCTTTGTCTCCTCTGACACATTGCTTTCGCAACTGCTCTGCCGATGATGGGTCTTTACCCTGACATTACGGAAAGGCTGAAGAGATTAAGGACCTATTGCACCAGACAGGTAAGGAGAGATCATCCTTGCAGCAATGCTCCTTCTTGCCAAAAAATGATCAGCTCGCTGGTGTCCTTGGAGCTGCACTCTGACATCCCTGCCAAGAACCTCCTCTGTTGAGGATTCATCTAAAAGTCATCCCACCCATCCAGCAACACGCTGTGACTTCACTGCAGGAGGGAAATTCCTGGGGATGCATTTATCCTGCCGGCAGCATGGCTCCAGCCCTTTCCCCTGGACAAGGAGGGGGCTGCGGAGACCCACAGGACCAGGAACAAAGGCAGCGACATGCTGAGCAACCAGCAGCAAGGTGGAGGACGCATCTGTTTTGCTTAAGAGGGCCAGGGGACATACATTTTGGTTAGGGGAAAATATTTAAGAGCCTCCTCATGCTTCTTCCCAAGAGTGGCTGGATGGCCAAGTCTCAGGACATTGGTGGAAAGGGTAGGCTGGAGATGGCCAAGCCTGTTGGTGTGGGGCCCCAAGGAGGGACACATCCCAATCCACACTGTTGTGCCAAATCCCCTTTCTCCTGCTTCTTGGTTCACCATGCTGGACACTGAGACACCCGCATGACAGAATGTTTGACTAACCTCAGCAGAGCCTGGGCTCTCTCTGGCTGGCACAGTCTGGCTGTAGCCGTATGTTAGAGTTCTTTGCCCTCCAAAACAGGGTCACTGCATCAAAATTGCCTGCTGAGTATGGTTCTGACCTATTCCCAGGGATGGGGTTGGCCAGTAACGTAATGAGAACAGGCATCAGCTGTAATCTGGGTAAAACAGTGCTGTTCCCCCCAGCCCCAAATCCCCTTCCTGCCCCAAGGCTATTTTCCTCACTCCCAAACTGACAGGGATTCGGACCCTCAGCTGCTTTCCTCCTCAGGACAGTGGCAGATGGTGTCAATCAAAGCCACGGATCGAAGGACATCATCGACAAACAGTGCACACACTGGGAGCTAACTCACGTGAAGGGTCTCATTTGGTCCTCTGGGAAAGTTTGGCTGAGAAACCTGAGGTTATGTCTGTGCTAAGAAATAACCCCTCCGGCAGCTGTTTTCCATTCCGCTTTACATAAGCCTTCAGAAGAGCTGTGGAGATGTACAGAGATGTCTTCAAACCATCCAGGTCTATCGGCCTCCAACCATGACTCCAAGCCCATTTTTCTTTCCTCTTCCATTTGTTCATATCCATCTCTTGTCATACAGTAAGACTAAAACTCTAGGGCCAGAATGATCTTTCCAGCCTGTGTCTGCACAGTGGCGTGGGGATCGCTCTGTATTTAAAGACCAAAGTGACTACAATAATACAAAGAAATAAGAAGACCTTCAAGCATTGACATACGTAAGGCATTTCTGCTTTTCCTGCTGCTCAGATGAGGTCCGCTCAAGCAGCCAGGGAAGACGTGGCAACTAGAGGAATTAGCATTTCTGTGCTGGGGAAATGCCTTCTGGGTCAGGAAAGGAGTGGAGTTTCTCACTGTCTGAAATCTTCTGAGGTGAAACACCTTTCAAGATAAAAGGTTGCTCTGGAAAATAGAACTGAACGTCCTGTTCTAGTAAAATCTATATGGGAAGTTTCTGACTTCTCTCCAAAAAATGTTATTTATAGGAAATCTGTGCATTTTCCACATGAAATGTCATTGAAACCAGCACTTTTCCAGATTTTTTTTTTTTTTTTAAGTTGGCACTTCCAGCTAGAAAAGCATTTAGCAGTGAGTGCCTGCAGCAGCTCCCAGGAAGATCTTGGTGGGCCCTCAGAATGGCTGGAGAATCTCACACCTTCGTTAGAAGGGTAAGAGATAAACAAGGCGGGACCACGCTTTACAGGATGGGCGGAGGGAGAGGGAAGCAGAATGGAAATATTGAATGGTTTGTAGGACTTTGCTTCGCAGGATATCAGAGCTCTACTTGAGACCAGAAGAAATATCATCCTGCACTTCAGATCTTTTCTGCTGTGGGGACCCATCTGAGAGAGGGGGAGAGGGCAGCTTGGTGCATAGGTGACACTCAGCCACTTATGTTTTTTGGCAAGAAGACAAAATCCTCTCAAAGCTGAACGCTAACCTGTGCACTGCACCTTCTCAGGAGCTTCAGTTTTCTCCTCAGGGAGACTGCACGAGCACTATAGAAAATACTTCTACTGGAAGATATTAAATGCATAGAAGCAACCCCTGGGTCAGGATGGATGGTGGTTGTACTAGACAACCACTCCAGCACTGAACTGGATCTCAGTTTTACCAAACTGTTGGCTTGAGTCCTCAAAAATGCACAGATAATCACTGCCAGCTTGAACGAAAATGTCCTAAATGGTTCCCAATTGCAGTATCAGGTGCAGAAAGCAAATTACTTTTCTGGCTGAGCAATGCCCACTCCAGATTTGAGTTCCACAACAGTGCTGCTGAAGCATAAAAGTCTTTTGAATCCTATCTCTGCTGGCAAAAGCCAGCCATGTGTGCCAGCTCTCTTAGCTGCTCTATGGAGTTACTGCCATCTTTAAACACCCGAGTTTATTCCAGAAGCTGGCCCTGGCTTGAAGAGGTAGCCATCATCACAGCCATCCCCGTGCGACATAAATGAAGCACCCAGGAAGGACAGCAACAGCATCCTTCTTGTGACACTGCTACCAACTGGTATGTGCGAACCCACCCCTCCACACCCCCCGCTCAGCCCCAGCGTGCCACAGGTGCTCAGACCCGTGGTGCATTTAGGACCATGTACAATTACGGTATGAATCCAAAAATAGCCTGAAGAGCACTCGTCTGGCCCGAGCCTCCAGGAGAAGGGCAAAGTTTTCGTAATGCCAGGTAACATTCGTCTAAAATAGAAACAGCCTGCCCCGAGGGGGTCAGGAAGGCCTCCAACCCTGCCGGAAACATGGGGTGTCATGAGTGGGGGGTTGCAAGGCAGGCATCCCAGCGCCCGGAGCCACGCTCCTGCCCTCTGGCTAACCCTGGTGCTCTCCTGTCTCCACCTCCCCGGGGGCTTGACTTCTCTTCCCTGGAGGCATGCAGAGCCTGCGACAAATGGTATGTTAGAGCCTGACTCCCTCCTGAGGAGCAAAAGGAGGGGTTTTCCAAAAGCACAGAGGTTAATCACCCGCAGCCCTCGTGCTGTTTTGCTGAGGGAAGAAGCTTCCTCCTCTTCTGCACCTCTCTCTGATGTCTTAAGCAGCCAAGAGTGGAAAGCAGCTGTGTCTGAATGGGCTGAAACAAAGGGATTAAGTTGAACATTTTAGGAATAATCATTGCAACAGGACCCAGACCCAGGCAGGATTTGCATTTCTATCGCAGGCTTGGGCGGTGACTTTCAGCATGACAGAAAGACCCTTTCCCTGGGCCCTGTTTCAAATTCAGCAGTCTGGGTATTAATAGCGCATTGCCACAGAGGCATGTAGTTCAGTATCGACTTCAAAACCTAGGGGAAGGTGAACAAGCATGCTCCGTCAGCACTCACACCTTGAGAAGGAGCAGAGCTCCTTCCTTTAAAGCTTTTTAGTGTACACCTACCAATAACCATGGTATCGGCATTGCTTCAGCTCTGTGCATTCCCTCTTACAGGGGCACAGCAAAGTGAGGACAACGAAGCCAATTGCTGACTCCAAGGCAAGCCAGCAAGGAGGAGGAGTGAATCTGAGAATTAAAAGCAAAAAGGTTTGGAGGCTTTTGGTTTTCCTGCATGAATATGATTACAGGGTCAAATACTCTTAAATCTTTGAAGAACACGGTGGAGTGAAAAGGAGAAATATGGAATAGTTGTTTTTGCAGAGCCTGAAGGGTAATGGCAATCCTCTCCTCAGCTACAGCAGCTTTGGATGAAGCACCGTCACCTACAGCACTTATAGAAGCCAGACTGAGCATGTGTAAACGAGTCAAGCTAGTTATCAAAGTGAAGTAGCTGGAAAGAGCATGGTGCTGTAACACCCTCACCTGTTCTGCAAGAAACATAATGCCTGCATTAATCATTAAATCATGGAGAAGTGGAATGCTTCCTCCACAAGAAGTTCCCATCATTAGAAAGTTGAGGCGTAGGAGGGAAAGGCCTTGTTTAACCTGAAGGGAGTGATTATTCGTCAGTTAACGAGGCAGGGTGGGTCCACGGTAAATTATTAGGAGCACACCCATGTCTGCACAGATTTCTCCCAATGACCAACATTACTGGTTGTGCAACAGCTGGAGTCAAGGCCTGCACAGAAGCAGAAACGAGAACACTACAATCTTAAATTCTTGGCATGTGCTTTTTTAAAGCTCCTCCCTCAAAACACCATAGCTCTTTTCTTGCCCTTTCAAAGCTGCACGGATGTAAAGAGAGACAGAAACATGCCTGAAGACAGACCAACTGGCTTCTCAACATGACAAAGGGCTAAGAAATCTAGAAATGACAGAGGAATATTTGAAACCCAGCACTTGTTGGACGGCTGCCATCTACAAGCACAGCCCATACACCTGCCTAGTGGCTCACTGAGAATTAAAGGGTAACCGTGCTGTATCTGCCTGTGAGCAACTCTCTGCTACACAGAGCAACTGGAATAATCAGCAAAAAGTTAAACATACATACAAATGGTTGAGAGTCACTGCACAGAGTGGGGACTAGGGGGTGTCTGTATCTTTCTCTGTGCCTCAAATCATGCTTCATTTCTGCAGCTGAAGAAAAGGCTTCAGCACTAACCAGCATCCTTCATCATTGCTCTTGCGTGCTCTAAACAAAGATGACAAAACAAGGACACATCTGCATAGGATTTTATTAAAGTAGGCATCACCCACAACTTACAATATTTGAAAAAATATTCTTAACAACCTTTTTTTTTTCCTGAATAGGTAATTTAACAGCTACAATGCTCAAGTGTCATGAGAGATGTCTCTGCCCAGAAGTCAAACTTCAAACTGGTAGCAAAAGTTACACATTTTGTACCACATCAAATTGGTTTAATACTGAAAATACTTTAACATAGTTACAACAGAAGTTAGTGGAGAAGACAGGGAAAAAAAAATACATGTGTCATCAGTCACATGTTGAAAACCAGAATTTCAAACAGGACTCAGACCATGTAGACACCTCTAATCACAATTCCCTGACTATCACCACCTTGTAATCTCCAAACAACTCTCTGTTGCAATATGGTTTATTTCAGATTTTGCAAAACAGAAGTTTCTTAAATAGCTGCTCCTAAATGAAGTCAGCAACTTTTGGCAGGGGGAAAAAGAAAAAAAAAAAAGAAAAAACAAAGAAACTTTTGCTCAAATTGCCATAGGTTTGAATTTCACCTTCGCTGCAACGCCTTATCCAAAGCTTTTATGCAATGCCACAACCAAGGACAGCATGTTTCAGAACGAATGTTCTTGCTCTTCACTCTTGTTAGTGTTAACTGGAGCTTTCAACAAGGGCGAGGGGAGCAAACCCCATGACCTTGACTGAAGTAAAGGAATGGAGTGAGACCCTTCAACAGTCTTTATTTTAGATGTCTCATGGAACGGAGGCAATGAGGAGTTCCCAGGGTCTGACTTATGAAAGACTGCAACGGACAAGACACTTCAGCGCATATTAAAGCCCTTCACCTTACGGCTCAGTGTAGCAGTTCACTAGGAGATAACCCTGTTTTGGCAGGGCAGAGGACAAAACCTGAGCCAGTCTTTCCTTGGAGGGTATGAATGGAGGGCCAACTTTGCTGGCCCATTGGGCCAAATATTACACTCAAACAATGTGATAGTTACAGCAGCGGCCAAAGTTTAAAAACTTGTCTTTTCAGAAACGTAAACAATATAAAAAAAGTTTCAATAACAGGCCACAACCTTAGAGGTTTTTGAGCTTAAATACCTGGGAAACGCATACTTTGCCAACAGATGAAACAGCAAGATACATACAAAGTCAAGAGATACAAGTTTAACAAGTGTTTAAAGTAACTGGGTTTCACCACAGAATCTTCCATTCGAAGGTTACTTTCATGAGAAAACGTATTCCCTGCAGCATGTAGACTCCTTCACAAAGAGGCAGAAATCTGGTCATGTCAGTTATCCACTTACTGAGGAAACACTGCAGGGTTACAGAGAGCATAACAGACTTGCAACTGCCAAAGCATCGTCGCAGAAAACATGGCAAACAAGACGTAGGGAAAAAAAAAAATACTTGAACATGTTTACCTACACATGCTATTGGAGTATAACAGATAAAAAAAAGATGGAGAGCTTCATATAGGGAATTTCCAGTCATTTTGAAAATGAAAGGGGTTTTTTTTGGGGAAAAAAAAAAATAGAATCAAACTTCCCAGATGCTGTTTCTCAAGGCATGCTATAGCTATAGTAGCCGACGGCTCAGATTCACATCCACGGAAACTGGTATTTTACCTAAAATGGCTTTCCTGTCTCTTTCTCTCTCTCTCCACAGCTTGTAATTTCTCAAAGTCTCCTAAGTAGCTTTTGAATAGATGTATCTTCCTTGCATGCATCTACTAAGAGTCCCTTGTTAATCCCAGAATCTCCTGTGCATGAAACTCAATGAGCATAACAGCCCTTAACTGTAGCTAGAAGATGGTTTCAGCTTCTGGATCCCTCTCTAAAGAATAAAAGCATGTGACAGCTGCACATAAATAGCATCTACAAACACACTTACAGTGCACACGGAAAACGTAGCGAACATGAACAGATTTCAAAGGCTGACCTGACTCTACCGTAAGGCTCCATCATCAGCCCACCTTTAAAACTTGCTCCGGGCAGTATGCCATCGTGCTAGCACAGCCAACAACTGGGATAACCAAAAGCAGTGCTCATTAACAATAAACCCACACCTGGGCATTGCCTTCTTGAAATACGCCCCACATTCACATACACGTACACATACGCTCTTCGGATTTCAGATCTACCTCCAAGGTTAAACTGAAGGCAGCAGCACTTTCAAAGAACAGGACAAAGCTTAGCTTGTAAACCCTGTTTTTTTAAAGCATAATGAGAATTCAAGTCCTATTCCCCTTCATATTTATAAGTGTTGTAAGAATAATGCTACTTTGTATGCCCTATGTATAGAAAAGTGTATGTTTATACAGCACTCTATATGTATATAAATAGGAATTAATTACCAAAGTTTGACTTCAAACTAGAATTGCAACGACCCCTACAATTTGGAAACATGAAGTAGCTCTTCTGATCTCTCTTTTGTAAGCAAAGAGTAGAAAGGATCACATCTTACTACGATCTAACATCCTCCACCAGGAAAATGAAAAACCTGTAGTTAACTTTGCGGGATATGCCTGAAACACCAGGTTTGACAATATTGCCCCATGTTGTTTGCCAAAGAAGAGGCAGGCAGCAGGAATGATCGGAGAGTCATCAGCCAGGAGTAAGTGGTTTTGTGGTTTTGGTTTGTTTGGGTTTTTTTGGTTCGGTTTTGTTTTTTTTTTTATTTTTATTTTCTAGCTGCTTAAGTGTGAAAGTTCAAGAATTCTGTGTTTGTCATTGGTGCTGTGCTTGGAGACAGTACCAAATGATGTTGTTTATCCAATAGTACGTTCCAGCTACAGTATGTTTCTGCCCAACTCTATTGCTACTTACAAAAAAATAATATTTGACATGCTCTAAGACTCCGAAAATTATAAACTAATTTAGCCATTTCTTCCTGGTCCTCTGTGGAAATCTGGAAACATCTTACAAAGTATTTCAGTTAGCTTGAGCAATCCTAGAGTCAGACCCAAGGAAGCTAAACATTGTAGTCACCAACTCAGGGAGATCATAATCATGTTTCCAACCCCAATCCCTCCGGGCGTTCCTGTCATCAAAGTTCATCGGCCAGCTGTCAGCTGCAGTGAAAAGAAAGAAGAAACACAGAGCATGAGGTTTAAGAAAAATTTCTTTAAACTTTAAGATGTATCATCACTGCCCATTTGAACTGCCAAAGCTGAATTTCAAACTGTAAGACTTGAACTGTACAAGAGCGATTTGCAAGTGCCTAAAAAGAAAAGAAACTTTGTTTTGCCCTTAACGTATAGCAATCTAATGTTTTTTCTTATGCACTGCTAAAGAAGATGATACTAACCTATGGCCTGCCTGACTTCATCCACATTGTAGGTCACCTGGAGTTCAGGAACATGCTTCTGCACCTCTTGCGCCAGCTCTTCAGGAGTGAAGCTCATAGCACTGATGTTGTATGTCCTCATGCTCAGTGCCTCTGTGGGGGCCTCCATGACCTCTAGAGTCGCTTTCAGACAGTCATCAATATACATCATAGGGAGACGAGTGTCTGGCTTTAGGTTGCACTGAAATTTTCCTGTCTTTATGGCATCATGGAAAATCTGGACAGCATAATCTGTAGAAAAGAACAATGGATGCGTGTACTCATCTGCTTCAATCTGCTGTTCACTTCATGACAGTCAACAATCCTCAGATCACCCCCAAAGTCTCCTGTCTGAAATCTAGCAGCAGAACTGCGTACAATTTACATTGTAAAAGTAATTCCTAACTATCCCGATGCTATTCTAGCATTTGCACGTTGCAGCAAGACAGCAGAGTTTTAAATATTTTTAAATGAAATTGTCTCAAGGAGTGTAATCAATCCAAAATCTCTCGGATACTGTTTAAATGTAAAGGCTACAAAATTATGCTCCAGGCTGGAAGGGACAACAGTATTGTTGTAACGCTGTTGAAATAGCATCTCTACACTGATGCTCTATACTGCCACAGATTACATTTCTACAAACACATTAAAAATGACTGTATGGGCTTATGTTTCTGCTGTTCTTGCCTGCAATGCTGAGAACTATGCACAAGTCACTTACCAGTTGTTCCCCCACCAGGCTGAGAGTCAGCGGATATAATTCCTGGATACCTCAGGCAGCGGAAGTCTAGGCCATACCGGTAATGGTAGTACTATGGAGGGAGGAGAGAAACAGCTTTACACATCAAGGCCAGGCCACAAGATTCATTGGTTTCACAGGCAAAATCTGCCACAGGATGAACCTTCATTCTGTAGCCATCCTGTGATGGGGATGAAAGAAAAGGAACTACTGAACAGCCTCCACTCCCCGCTAGGTAGCTGAGCTCTCTGCTTGCCCTTTTCTAGTTTTCATCCACATCAGTAGATATTGATTCTTGATACGGATTGGCTTCTAACATAGGGTCTCTAGATCTAGTGTTCAGAAATGGAAAATTCCTAAGTTTGTGAGACATTTCAGGTTAATACAGTCTTCAGACCTGCCACTGTCCTTCATAAATTTGAAGTGTGAGGAAACTGTATGTAAAAATATCAGCTTTAACAGTGTTACGTTTCTAAAAGACTACAAAGCCAAAAGAGAAGTTGCGCATGTACAGACTCCCACGGCTTTGACTTTAGAGTCCTTTTTTTTTTTTCTTTTTTTGTTTGGCAAAAGTCGTCATTGTCCAGCATGCTTTCGCAAGGTTTTGTACACTGTCATTTATGCAATGGCATTCATATTGGCAGATGAGGCAGAGAGGCAAAAGTCAAAGAACCAGGCAAAGAAATGATATTGAAAGTCAGATGTTTGCCAGCTTCCAATTTTTGTACTTTTTCCAACAAAACTCAAAAGATATTTGTCCTTAAGAGTTGCCTCAGACTACTATAGAGTACTAAAGCCTGAAGGAAGGCAAGAATAGGGAAAAAAAAAAAAACCAACACTGCAGTGAGGAATCTTCCAAAAGTAACTTTCATGAAATAAATACAATAAAAAATTCTCACTTCTCCCATGAGCTCAGCGTGAACCTTGGAGACTCCATAGATTGTCCTTGGTCTCTGAATGCAGAGATCAGGAGTCGGATCTCGAGGAGAGGTGGGTCCAAAGGCTCCAATAGTGCTTGGAACAAAGAGTCTCAAATTATGCTCAGCTGCAATATCCAGAACATTGTGTAAACCTGGAACAAACAACGGAATTTATCAGAATGTACACCGCACTTTCTCAAGCCTCTCTAGGAGTCATGAACTTGAAACTCTTGTCGCATACCGGTAATATTTACAGCTCTGGCCAAAGGGACGTTTGCTTCTCCAACAGCACTGAGCAAAGCGCTATAGTGGAAGAGCCAAGTTATCCGATTATTCACCACTATCTCACGTAAATTCTTGTAGTCCAAGATATCTGCGTAGATAAAAGGACCTAGAAGAAATGGAACCAGTAGGAAATTGAATGCCAAGAAGAATGGAGGTCAAAAAAAGTCCTAGATGAAACTCAAATTGCTGCTTATTGACCATACCTCTGTTCAGGATTTGACTGCACAGCAGAATGCACACCTGCTAACAGCAGTGGCCAATAAATTACTAAATAAGCAGGAGAAATGAAGGGAAACTGCTTCCTTTACCTCAACAAAAGACTGACGCAAGAACTCCTGTTTTATCCCATCAATGGCATGAAAACAGGGAGCATCTAGTTTTCAAATCTATTATTGTGCTGTAGTATCATAACATGGATATCTAAATACATCATTAAACAGTAATGACGAAGAAAAAATTATGCAAGTTTCTAACGAACATAGAAGAATCCAAAAAACGTACTCTACATCCATCTTATCATAAAAATTGCCTGAGCATGGAAAAACAAAGCACAAATTTAGTTTCCAACTTTTTCCCTCCAAAAGAATAAATGCATCTCTTTTTACAGCAGGAGCACAACGGCCAAGCTCAACTTGACTCAAGTAGTTATTCTGGTCAACAAAGCGGCAAAGAAACAGTGGAAAAAAATGCAAAGAAAAATATTTAGGAAAAGGGAATAACTAACGGAAGAAATCAACGTCTTGGCAAGATTTCAAAGCAGTAAGGCATTATCCAGAAGTTTCAAACAGCAACTTGTTCAGTTTAATCCACATATCTTTTAGACTTTAGTAATTAGTCTATCAACATCAGAGGTAAAGTCAAGATTTTTTTCCATATGCTCCCCCAGCGACTTACCGCTATAGAAAACACTATCCGCAGGCTTTCTAATGTCAGACAAGATCACGTTGTTCTTTCCAAAGTGTTTCCTGTATAAAAATAGCCACACAGTACAGTAAGTCCACAGCCCTCAAGGTAACTTATAAGTTGCTATGCTGCAAATATTTTGTTCATCAGGAGATATATCAGAAGAACAATCATTTCTGCAATGAAATCAGCTATTGCACTAAAAAAAAAAAAACCACCGGTCCCTTAAATGTTAATACAGCATCTTAGAAAATTAGTAAACTACTTCCAGGAGCAGTGAAAGACTGCATAAGGATAGAGACGTCTTTCAGAAAATGAATATACATTAAGAAAGACCTTCCTACCCTCTTCTTTCTGAAAATTTTACCCAGAGATAATCTACTCCCCTGCGGACAACAAGAAGCCACTGGGCTTACTGTAACTGCAGCTATCTTTACATCAACAAAGTAAATACAACTGAGTAATCTCTGCCTCATGCTTTTCTAATCAGCACAAGGCTGTCGCGGAGAGCAAGTCTGATGGCGCTGGAGTACGTTCCAGCCTTCCATTATTCGGATGATTTTTAAATATATCATAGAAGTGGTAGAAAACATTCACACTGTAACACAGTGTTGAATGCAGTGAGTTTGCTCACTTTTGGTCATAGTCCAAATCCTCTGCAACAAACATTGTCTATGTGCAAACGATACTCTGGAGCTGAGTAGGCGTGGATAAGGACAATGATACGGACCAGGGAGAGCTCTCAGAGCATCTTACGTTTCTTGAAAAGATATCATAGAAAAAATAAGGTAACTGTCTATGTGAGGCAGGGGAACAGTAAGAGCCAGAAGAAATATATTTCCGATTTACTCCTTTTGCTGCATCAGTTCATCTTCCACCAAACCATAAAAACCTCAAGATCTTGTATCCTCATCTTTATTTTTGTTTGCACTTTACTAAATAGGGCACATTATTCCTGAAGTTACTTAACAGAAATTCTCAGAAAGATAAAAGTTGGGAGTTGCAAAGCCCAACAGCGGGGTAGTTAGTAAAGGACTACGTATTTTTCAAGTGGATGCTTGTACTTTATTCCCTCTTGTAGTACATGCATAAAATCACAGCCTTTGTCTCTCTATTGAGCGCTCAAATCCAGCCTTATTTGGCTAGACCAAAAAAGAGAAAAGGAAAACTGACCACCCTCTGAGGATTCAGATTATGAATACTTCCATTTAACTGGAAGCAAACTGAATTCAGCAGGTAGTCTCTTAGACAAAATTATGCTATTTTGGGAATCGTGACCAAAGTACACACAGAAGGTACGTCAGTGAACCTAAACCAAGCACAGGAGTAAAAAATAAAAAGACAGTGAAAATTTAAAGTTATTTACAAAACTAAGAGGCAAAAAAGAATCTGCAATCGTCACTAGGATTCTTTTAAAAACCACTTTCCAGAAAATCACTGCTTCTAGAAGTGATGGCTAAAGCTTGAATTCCTCACTAATAGCAAGTCAGAGCATCATGACATACCTCAGAAGCTTAGCAAGTCCCACTCCAAGCTGGCCAAGACCACCTAAAAGGCAATGCACAAGAAACAAAAGTCAGAGAAAAGGTGATATCAAAATACAGAAATCCATTATTATATATATCACATCAGAAATGAGTACTATTTTGCTCAGCGAGTCAGAAAACTTTTATATTTTTCTCAAGGAAAACCCAATGAACTGGTTTTAGTAGATTTCCGGAATAAAAATAGTAGGAAAGGTCACATGGGACTCTGATCCTATCACCATATGGGAAAGACCATGACAATTCAAGGATATCTGAGTATTTTTGCTTCCGGTATTCTGCTCACCAGGGAGGGAGGAGGGGAGCGGGGGACTCGACTGAGAAGCTGGAGCAGGAATACAGTTATGACAGAAATGCTGACCTGTAATTAGCACCCGAGGATGATCAGACTCGGAAAAAGAAACCGAGTGAAAGCTAGCATCGGAGGCCACCTGGCGGGGTGAGACTCCAATGCATCGAACAGGCACAATGGAAATCCCACATCCACAACCAGAGCTCTGTAGCAGCTGGCTGACAGCTCTGCTCACGCTTTTGACAACTGGCATCTTCCTCCTTCAAATATGCTGTGAGAACAAGAGAAAAGATTAGTCACAAATGACTCAATCATATTAAACATTTTACACACCCCCTTAGAAAACTCTGAAGAGTTTCAGAGAAGGTGATGCAATCCAAGTCCTAGCTGACGTGCCAACTGAGAGCCACGTCTACTATAAGCAGCCTGTGAAGTAGCATGAATAGGGGTAATGTATTCACCAGAGCGAGCTCAAGAAAATATCCACAGCCGCAGCACAGAGTCCGGTATAATGAACAGGGAGAATATAGTTCAAGTTTAAGCCTTTTTAAAACAGTCACTAGAAACCATTACTTCAAGCAGAAAAGACAACAAATACAGATTTCAACCAGTTCAGCTGCAATGATTACACAGCTTCACTGTAGGTACTTTTGAGTGAAAGTTTTGTAGACTGCCATGAATAAGCAAACCTTCTTAGTATTGCATCAGCAAGACTCAGCTAAGCCAACAGAGGCAGCAGTAAATCTCTTTAAAAGAGCACCGCTCTGCTCAAACTTAATATGCATGATGGACAGTACCCAGGAAGCGAACAAAGGAGAAGCAGTATTTACCCAGGACCCATGAAAATGTCCTAATTACTTCACAAAAAAAGACATGATTTGCTCATACTAACACACTGCAAAAAATATCCCTAGGTTACCCTGAGCTACGTGCAAGTTTGGTTTTCTTTCTCTCCAAATCTTTCATCTTGGGGAAGGAAATGGAGAAGAATGTACCCCAAATAAATTGCACATGCATCCACAAATGGCCTTTTCTGAGGTTCCAGTTTACTTCTTTCAAATACAGTTCTTAAGGTGCAGTCACTTAAACTCTTCCTTACGCCGCTTCAAACAACTTTTAACTCTCTTTCCCAAAGTGACAGAATGAGTAAATTCCCATTTTAAATTTAAAACTAGCTTGCTTGAGATTACCCTGCCAATTCCTTTCTCCTATGTGTTCTTGTTGCATGTATTATGAAAAAGAGAGTCAGGGTGAAGAAAGGCCACAACAAGAAATTACGGCAGCTAATTGCTGCAGATGAATTCCAGCACTACCAATTCCAGTATGCATAGAAAACCAAACAAGTAATTAACGTGGGTATTCCTTTCACTTACGGCAAACACACAAGGCTGAGAATTTTCTGATACTTTAGGGAGTTCTGCTATTTAAATACAGAAGACTTGCTAAACTACCTATCACATGCTTAATAACATACCCCCCCCAAAAGTGCATTATTAAAAATCACATTTGCATATTAAAACTGATCAAAGAGACTTATTCTGAGATGCATCCCTTCCCCCCCTTAGACTTGTTTGCTCGCTTGTTTATTGCCTTGAGAAGCATGGTCCCTTAGTATCCTGATGAATTAGCCAAACCTCTGCTGCACGTCACAGCCACAAACCCATTAGAGGGATCAATCTCCCTGATTATAGGCTTGATCTATTAAAGCTGTCTCTCTCCTGTCACAGTGCTACAGAAGCAATCACTCTATCTTCTCTAGGCTTTGCACGAGTCTCTTGCAATTCCTTGTTATACACCAACCCTATGTGCCTACATCTAACTCCACCTACAAAACTAGAACAAACAAGCTATTCTTGAGCACTGAAAGTGAAGAACCCCATTTCCTGAGGACTCAGTCTCAGAGGTAACTAATTGCTATGTAAGAGGTTCTGACATCTTTCTCTAATCTTGATTCTCTAGCATTGATTAGTACAATTCAGCTTATATTGCTGATGGGCCACAGAGATGATGAAGGGACTGGAGCATCTCTCCTATGAGGGCAGGCTGAGAGAGCTGGGACTGTTCAGCCTGGAGGATACAAAGGGGGAAAAAATGGTGTAACTAGCTATTAAATTCTAAAACTTGCCAGCAAGTGCACAGCTATATAAAGAAATTATTAGCACCCCTTAAAAACACCTCCCCAAACCAACCATGAGATACAGGTAGCCCCAACACAAAGTGATTACCTTGCAAGAGCCACTTGGACAGAAAAGCCCATTCTGCTAGATCAGAGTTTCCCCATTTTACATAACTTCAATAAGTTATTAACAGCTCTGAACATAAAAAGTATTAATTTAACTGATGTAAAAAACTTAAATTTTTGATACTATCCCAAAGAGGAATACTTCTGTACCGTTAGGAACTGGAGAAAATAATATATACAAATATATATTCCAATTCCCCCTACCCTATATTACCTTCTGACTATTTTTTTCAGTCACTGGTTTTACTCATTGACCCAAACTGATACTGGAAACTAACCCTTTTGTTTCCCAGATTAAGAAAAATGAGGAAGCTTTGTCCTGAAACCTGGAAGTTACTTCCCCCACCCCACTAACTTAAATTAACAACCAACGCTAATTTCAAGGATTAAGCAATATACACTGGAATTTTCCCTCTTCTGTACTCACCCGTCCCTCAGCTGGTGCTAGAGCAGAAGCAGAGTGGAGATGGCAATTTATAGGACACTGCCTCTTTTGAAAGCCAATCAAAACCTGACAGAAAGTAGGAGTTGTCCTACACCTTAAAAAAAAAAAAAAAGAAACAAAAAAAGCATGCATGTGAGAGCAGCAGCAGCCAGGGAAACGTCTGTACCTTTGCGATAGGCAGAGGACTCTCAAGCTATGCAACCAGCTCTTTAACTAACAGAACCTTAGAACCTAGGGTCATCTCTGAAGGACAGGTTTTAAAACTAATTGGTTGCAGTGCAAAGGATTAGTATAAAGCAAACACATGTTCAAATGTAAAGCAATAATCTCCCTTGAATAGCAGGAAATGTCTGAGTTTTGTAAGAAGATTAAAGCAGGGGGAAAGGGAAAAGAGGGGAAAAAAGAAACAGGTTCCTAAAATGACTTCTAGCAAGTTAACTGCCAGCTGCTGTTCCTTTGCAAGATTTCCAAAGTGGTGTATAAGCAGCAAGCACCTGTTGCTCATATAAAAGACAAAAACATGTTTATAGAAGCTAGTAGTTTCTTATGTATTAGTTATTAATAGAACATTACGTTGATAAGATAGGTAAGAAACTCATAGGTTTGGTCTGGAAAATCCCACAACAGCAAGCTTCAAAGAGAGAGGTCAGAACCAAACCCCAAATCTCCCACAGCGTTTCTGGGGCTGCACAGCTGGTGAGATGCCACGGGATGCTCCTCCACAGAGCTAACCAAACAAGTCCAAAACTTGCTTCTTTCAAAGAAAGTTAAGATACTCTCCAGGGCAGAGGATCTCGCAGATTCCCAACCACTAGCACTTTCAAAACGGCCAGCGTCCTCGGGTATATGGTCCATGCCAACGCACTAAACTCCAAGTTATCGCTTTCAACTCACGCTCGTCTCCAAAACCCACAGTTTCTCCTTCAGACCTGAGGAAGGGCTAACGCATTGGAAACCTCCCCTACTTTTTCCAGCTGTATCAAGAAGAGCTCGAGTGGAAAGATACTGCCCGCCTTGGGCATCCCAAAGACGAAGCATATGCCACCTTGCCTGTCCCACGGGAAAGCCTTACTCCCCGGTGCCCAAGTGCTACCAACTGGAAAGCCCATCGGATCACCGCATGTGGGAGCGCTCAAGCTGCAACAACTAGGGGATACGCTCAGCTCAACCAACCCTTAATGCAGCCTGGACAGATGGAAACACCAAAGCCATAACGCGTCCCCTGTTGGCATTTTCTCTGGTTCAGAGAGCCCCAAAATGGAGTAAGGGGACCCCGCGTCCTTCCCTGTGTCCCCTGGCATGGTGGATGTGCCAGGGTAGGGCAGAGGGGTGGCCGGGCTTGCGCTGTTCTCTCTGGCAGGCAGCTGTTGGCTAACCTCAGCTAAAATAACCTTGACAAACACGCACAACCTCCGCGGCTCATTTTTCAGAGGTGACGCACGACCGCCGGACGACGCCGTACCCCTCGCAAAGCTCGCCAAGAAACGACGTCAGCCTGAAACACCAAGGGACTAGAAATCTGACCTCANAAACCAAAAAAAAAAAAAAAAAAAAAAAGTCAGATTATACCCGCTACCGAACAGCGTGACGCTCTTAGAGCGGATAAGGAAAGATCTACTGTACGCCGGGCCTCCGCTGATGAGGTGAAGAGGCTGGTGCGAGTTACGTGCATGGAGAAAGCCTGCAAGCCCCCGCCAGGTCTCTGGGGAGATGGAAGAGGGACGGGAAAGGGCTGCAAGACCGAAGCGCCGCTCCCAGCCCCGGCCCCCAACGGCGGCGGCACCTCCGGCCGTTGCCCCCGGAGGAGACGGGGGGGAAGCCGGTTCCCCCCACCCCGGGCAGCGCCGGCCGCGGG
>WAAD01018392.1:67573-114361 GCA_013389945.1 Fregata magnificens | reverse complement strand
GGGAAGGGCGGGGGGAGTGGTGTGACGTCAGAGCGACGCCACGCAGGCGTGATGTCATGCCCCGTGAGGCGCGTCGCTTCCGGTGAGGCGGCCGTCCCGCGGGCCTGGGCCCGGCGGAGGCTCCCCGGCCTGGGTGGCAGCGAGGGGACGCCGGGGAAGCACAAAGACACGAGGTCCCGCAAGACACGAGGTCAGCAGGCACCAGCCGAGCGACGGTATGACAACACGGCGCTGGTGGAGGTCAGGTTTGCAAAGAGAAATTCTGAACGTGCACCGGTCTGGAAGGTCTGAGGCGAGGGGAGCTGCGGGGGCTGGCTTCCACCCCGCCCCAGGGTCAGCCCTTTGCAAACGCCGCCAAAAATGATATTTCTAACCGCAAAGCATCCTCTCTGTTGGGCTGCAAGGTAAGAATGTCACAAAGCCTGCCTGGCTGTGAAAAATCAAGATACGGTTAAGGAACTAATTCAAGATACGGCGAAGAAACTTCTCTTGGGGATTGGGTGACCTATTGCTCAACTCACGCAGGATGAGTGCTGCTGTTGATGATCCCTCTGAGTGAGAAGAAGGACCGGCAACCAGCGTATTTTGCTAAAGAAAACCTTTTGATTAAACAACCGTTGAAGCGGGCATGGCAAAATGGTGAGTTCTGCAGGATGTGGATACTTGGGAATGAGACTGTTCAATGATCAGCATACAGGTGGAAAATTCTTCTACCTCCAAGACAGAATTCAAACAGAGGTTCAAGAGCAGATTCATTTATCAGAGTTAAAATGCCAGAAAGGCTTTTGAGTATTAAAAATAAAAATCAGGAGCTCCATCATGAAGAAGATAGAAGGGAAAAGTCCTCTAAGACCATGGTAACTATCTTCTGTGGTAATTAATGGCAGAACACTGATGGCAAGACTTCAGGAATAAATAAGGTATTAGACATTTGCCTTTCTACATGGAGGAAGGCGAAAAAGCAAAAGCTGGAAGGTGTTTTATCTCCCTTCTTCCCCACTGGGAACAGTTTAAGACCTGTTTATGGGCAGATATTAGGCAAGATGGAAAGACTATAATTTGCAAAACACTGTGAAATACAACAGACTTCAGAAAAGATAGATAACGTTTCAAAAAGATATGTTTAAATGTGAAGTCCAGGTCAAAGGAGGAGGTTGGTTTGCCTTCAGGAGCACCTTCAAACACAGAAAGTAAGTACTGCTGAGAGTGAGGGTAAACATGACTCAAGCACTTATCATTTTTAAAACAGAAACTGATAAGCTCAACACCACACAAAAATTATTCCATTGTATGAATAACAATCAAGTGGGTCCAGCCAACAGAAGGGACCCATACTTAACAACAAATGTAATCACTGCACTTAGCTTCAATTTTCTGCTTATAATAAATAGCCTTGAAAAACAGCATTTTTATAGAGAGTGGTTAGTTTGCAAAGCTCTGTGAGATCCTCATCTGCTCCTTGCTGTGGTTAGGCAGGTATTGCTCATCACTCAGTGAACTGAGCTAAGAACATAAAAGCAACCACAGCAAATCAAGCAAAGACCATCCTAGTCCAGTTTTTTTTGTCTCTAACAGCAGCTCGTTCCCCACAATACTCTCACATACCTCTGGGATCTACAGCTGAAGGACTTTCTGCACCAGACGTGGTATCTTCACATTCAGTATATTTGCAGTCACTCGCCATTAATGTTTTTCTCCTCTACAAATTCACCCATACGCTTTTCAAACTCAGGTAAGCTTGTAGCATCCACACTGGATAATACGCCTACTTCATATATAATTTTGTGCCCTCTAATTACACGTAGCTAAGCTGTTACATAACAATCCCCAACCTGCCTGCCAAGGGGTGAAATTCATAAGCGGGAGGGAAGGGGAAAAAAAAAAAAGTCTTATAAAGATCTATGTGGCAAGCTAATCTTATCTCAAAGCCTTTGTTCGTCAAGATTGCTTGGGGAGTTAATGTTATTTATGATTGTGAAAGAAGTGTTTGGAATAAGGGGGAAAAAAAAGTAGTAACGTTTGCTAGAAGTACAGCTCAGCAGAAGAAAGGAGGAGAAGGGTCTGGAGCTGTGGAAGCTCTTTCTACAGCTGCTGCTGGAATGCAGAGACTTGCGAGGATCGGCTCAGGGAAAGGAGGATTCAATCAACATCTGTCTGAAGCAGGCATTGCCGTTTAGGACTTGCTGTGGTCCATCAAATCAATGATCCATCAAACACAGTGTCCTGTTTGCCAGCACCTTGTCCTCTTTGTCCTTCATCCACATAGTCACAGTATTGCCCTGAGAAGAGGAACAACACACAAGCTTCCCCTGCCAGCAGCACGTTATGCTGTCAGACGTCACCTACTCCCTCAGCCAGAAACAGCAGGAGAACCTTGATTCAGGAGTGGGATTCCCACATCAAGCCCTGCTTCCTAGGCTGCAAAAACCTAGCACACCAGAATGCTGCTAAGAGTTTTAGAAAGCATGACACGGGATCAGATTTAAGTCCAAATACTTTGCACAAACTGCTCCAGGCTCTCTTAATCCCTCCTGGTTGCTCATTAAAAACTTCCTGCTACATACAGCTTTACCAGTTGTGTAGGAAATCCAGAGTGTCTGGACTGCCTCGAACCATGTCATGTTACCGGGCTTCTGCAGTTTCGGCCAAGTAAGGCCCCTCTCTAGAAGGATGTTCTGCCAGCACTCCCCAAGAAACGTGCAACGTTGTCCTCGCTGGCTCCATACGGTGTTACGGTATTATCACATCGATTTGGGGAGTGTCTGCGTATCAGCCCCAACAGATGGGATTGCCCTTCAGTGGGCTGTCTGCAAACAAGAACAGACAGTTCAGGACATTTGCTCTAAGTAAACCAGGCAGAGGCAGGCTGGGAGGAGAAGTACCACAGATGGGGGCAACAAATAGCACATGATGGGCTGAGAAACAGAAGAGGAGGCTCAGCACTGAGGCAGGCAAAGGAGCGCAGAGAAGCTATGGAGAGACTGAGTGAAGGAGAGCTCTGGATAAAACAGCCAGAACTGGTGTACAGAGGTCCCAGATGACTGTATGAGCTGGCTGCTGTGTGCAGTCACTTCTCACTGGAGACTTAGCAGCCTCTCCAGGAGAGTTCACCTCAGGCTTCACTCCACAGCTTTCCTGTTAGGCTACCAGTCGGAGAGGCACCAGCAGGGATCCTGGTGTCTCAGGTAACACACCTCCTTTGTGCAATCCCAGGCCAGCGGCCACTCACAGGGGGGCCTTCTGAGCCTCATTTTGCCCCCAAGGGAGCTCTTTGCTCCAGCTACCTGTGCACCTTCCAGTCACATGGAAAGAAGAAACACGGGTGCAAAGGA
The DNA here is from genome assembly GCA_013389945.1 of Fregata magnificens. Taxonomy (NCBI): domain Eukaryota; kingdom Metazoa; phylum Chordata; class Aves; order Suliformes; family Fregatidae; genus Fregata; species Fregata magnificens. Next base: position 111,029 of record WAAD01018392.1, on the reverse strand, counting down.
GAACAGCATTGCATGATGCAAACTGTAACCTGAGGCAAGGGAGACGGTGCAGAGAACTTGCACACAGATGGCTGGCTGTGCGGGACCGACTTGGAAGGCATCTGACACCCCAGAACCCACTTTACAGCGATGCATTTGGGGCTAAGAAAAGGATTTGTAGAAGTTGCTTTCTCTGTTTTTGATGTGAAATACCTACACAGGTGCTTCAAATGATATAATTTCCCCAGAAAGGAAAATGAAGAGGCAGAATTTGTAAGCAAGAAACATAGCTCCAAAACCTCAGCACAAATAGCTTTGGAGGACATGGGAAGGGAAGATGTAGGACTGCATTTTCTTCAGAAAGCTTGTCAGCTCACAGGACACACTCCTGTGGCTGAGATCCAAAGACATTGAACCTAGGTTAATAACCCATGAAGCGTTCAGTCTTGCACTCTTGTCCTGAATAGAAATTTACCAGTTGTGTTCCAAAACAGCAGAAAAAGAAATGTCTCCGTTGGAAAGTGCCATCCTATCCCAGCTCAATACACCTGATATCAAGCGAATTCACTTTCTAAGACCATTTCAGTTTTCACTTGTGGAATCTAAGAGTATCTGAGTGTTAGCCTTACCCCAGAGTCTAACAGTGGGATCCTTGCTGTGGACACGCAGCTCCACAAACTTTATACTCTACGTGGCCTCCTACTTAGAAGAGCAAGTACGTTGATGGGATGACTTTTCTTCCTGGAATACCCATGCCTATCTCCTGCACAAAATCAGCCAACGGACTCTCTCTCGTGATATGCAAGAAGGTGCACAGGAGTTGGCTGAACAGCTGTCAGCTGGGGCTGTAAATGTGAGTGTGTGTACTGATAGGGCATATCTCCAGTTTTGAAGCACAGTGTCATAACTGCCAGGCTGTGCAGATAGCACAAACACGATTCCTGCAGTCCCTGTTCCAACGAAGATCCCTTGACTGAACAAAGTCCCGCCTACATCGGTTTCTGCACCTAAGACCAACCAGGTGACTCATTCTGCTGGGCTGAGGCCTCAGCGAAGCCTATTAGGACTTTGCATATACATGAGACGCTGGCCTTGATAGGGAAGGGGGAGCCATCTCCTTATATTGTTCTTTTAGGAAGCACAACCTTGCTCAGAAACACTGTAGAACCTAATGGGTCCTACCCTGCCACTGGGCTGGTTACCTCAGTAAGAGTGGGAACACTAGAAACCACGGTCTAATGAAGGGAGAATAACTGTTCATGCAGAAGGGCCACTGGAAGGATGCAAAGTCAGGAAAGGCAGCAGAGGAAGTTTGAGATGCAAAGGTGACGATTAGCAACTGAAAGATCAGTTAGGTGCTACAGCCCTCTCTGATGTCTGGGCAGTCAAGGACCTGGTGATATAGCCTAGGAGAGCCAGTCATATCTGTAATGAGCTGCAGTCCTGACCGGGAGCTTGGATGGTGCAGAACAACCCTTGAGCACAGGGACTGAACCAGGCAAGGCTCATGGGAAGCAGGCAGAACAAGCTGTAGCTTTTCAGCAAGAAACTGGATCCAGGTCACACAATTAAGATGCTAGCAGATTCTTCCATGACCAGATCACTCACTTGGGTAAATCTATAGAGCCATACTGATCTACACTCACTGACAACAGCAAGTGCTCCACCATATTTATTGATGACTACTGATTTGGACCCCATTTCTGCCCTCAGACAAGTATATGTAATTCCCATAAGAGGCAGCGTATGCAGCAGTTTAGGACTGTAACATGTATCTTTGGGAGAAAAAAAACCAGCTCAGATATCAGGGGGAGGAAGTTACAGAGTCTCCACACAAGGAAAAAAGTGGTACAGCCTGATTCATTTTATTTCTCCTAAAAAATTTCATAGAAAATGTGTTGCTGGGGATATCACTGCGTGGGATCATACTGACCTGAAAGAAGTGCTGGGAGGTTGGCTCAGAGGACCCACGCAAACTGGAGAACATGACATGACATGATATGATCACCAGAGGACAGAGGCATGTAGTACTGCAAGATTGCTGTATGCCATGTTGTATTCTTATGGTTTTTTTCTACAAGCTTTTGCCACTGCCACCTGTTAAGAGACAGGTTAATAAGAAAGTGGACTTTTGCCTTGACTTTATATGGTCTTACGTCCCTCAGACCATAGCAGCCAGCACTAATGAGTAAATTGTCAGTTCTAGATACAAGTTCCTGTTGTGTCCAAATGTGCCACGGTAGCCACAAAGAGTTACCAAGGAGGGAGACTGAACTTCACTTTGGTGACAGGTCGGCCACACAAAATGTGAAAAGAAGAAACACCTTCTCCCTGTGGCACTGAACTGGTTTAACCCTGATGTTCATCATCCCCAACAGATCTGACACAGGCTGTGCTTGTGCACAAGAAGGTGTCACATTTTGTTGGCAGGCAAGGGAGAACCTCGTACTGATCAAAGTCAGTTGTAATCTTCCCTCTGTGAGTGACTGGCATTGCTTTTACACCCAAACACGCAGCACACTAGATTGCCATTTCCTTAGAGGAGACAAGAGAGGGAAGATTTTATTTACAAGTAATTATTTTTAATTAAAAAAAGAGCTTGATGGTGCTTGGGACAATTAGATTTGCCTTGGGTTTGGTGTTTTTTTTTTTTTTTTTGTTTTTTTTCTCTTTTTTTTTTTTTTTTAAAAATGAAGCACTGTGTGAACAATGGATGCCTTGTTTTTAAGATCATTCACCTGGCATCATTCCAGTTCTTGTGAGCTCCTTCAAAGTGAAAACACAGGTGTTAGCCCTTCAGGTAGGCTGAGAAGGAGGCATGCTTCTGCTGATAGCATCTTTCAGCCTGGCTGTTCAACACTGTGTAAGATCACAGCCTGAAAGGTAACATTTTCTCTGGGCAGGCTGGTCAGAGAAAGCAGCAGTTTCTGCAGCAGGTTTTACTCCAGCACTGTGTACATACATCTTAGACTGCAGTGGCTGCAGTCACATTTCTCTGTGTAAGGGGAGTGTACAGCATCCTGCACAGTAATGTACCAGGATAAAGCCTTCAGTGCTCCCCAGGTGCTTTTGTGTTGCTGCCTTCTTATCATCAACATCTTTTTGTGAACACAGGATAGCAATCCTGCAAGGGCAGCTCCCCTTAGAGACGGTAATTTGTCCACTGCAATGCGAGACACATGAATACTGCTAATGCACTGATGGCAGATATTTTATCTGGTTTCTTTTATATCCACAAAGCTAATTTCCACCCTCATGGTGAAGGGTTTTACAAGAGAGATGGGACACAATTAACGACAGTCCATAGCAACAAGAATTATAAAAAAAAAATGAGAAAGGAGAAAGAAACAGAGACGGTTCTGTGAAGAGCGGAAGTGGTTGGAGGAGACAAGGGGCCAATCTTATCATAGAAAGCACCATGACAATAAAAACTCAAAAATATATTGGTTTTGAAGCCACCTACTCAAATAGCAGCAAGATTATTCATTAGGACAAACTTTTAGCTGTAAGGAAAGTCCTGGAAAAGATCACTTGGGGAGGGAGCTGATTTTCTGTTGCCAAGAGATTTAAGAGCAGGTTAGGTAAGCCCCATCAGCAAAGATGTACATTTAGTGGATCCTGTCTCAGGGCAAAGGGAGAGGCTTAACAACCTCCTCTCTTCAGATTTAGGGCCTGAATGTCTCCCCATGTGTGCTATTTCTGCAGCTCTGAAGCCTTTGCAGTATAACTCTGTTTGCATATAGAGCAATCCTCCAGTTCTGGTGTCACCCATAGACTTGTTTGAGATTTATTTAATATCCAAGAAACATATAAAGTAATGAGGGAACAGTTTATTCTGAGAATGTACCAAAAAGGCCACTGATTCAAGTTTTGGAGGTTACACAGGCCTCAAGAAGCCCTGACCTGCACTGCAACCAGCTAGTGGGAATTCCTAGATCTCAGAAAGAGATGTGTTTGTTATTTTGGGGAAGGAAACAGCTTCGTTTGTTCCCTGAAGACTTTCCTATACATGCCCATCTTGCAGCTTCACATCCAAGCAAACAAAATGGATGAAGGCTACATCCCAAATATAAGAACAGTGATTTGAGATATATTTGCATATATAGGTAACGAGCCAGGCAGGGAAAAAACAGGCCCTAAGTCATACCCTTCATGAACGCTTGCCTGTACAGAGGCTATAACGTTGCTAAGAAATCCACAGCAAGTTGATGTTTACCCTTAAGCAGGGTTCTCACACCTCAGAGTGGATACACAGAGCTCACAAGGGGCAGGCAGGTGCTCTAATTCAAAGTGACTTTTGCTGACTTTCCCAGTTTTCCGGAAGAGCTCCTGTAGCACACCAAGAACGTCACATGGAAGGCTCAGAACAGAAACAGTAAGTCTCAACCACTCTCCCTGCCCTTCACAGCTTCTATGAAGGCCAAATAACATCCTGTAACAAACATGAGTAACCACAGCCAAAAACAAAGGCAGAAGGGAAACATTATATACCCTCAGCAGTTGTTTTTGCAGAACTAGATCCACTCTAACATTGCCTGGGGTGCACACAGCATCCGTCTTCCTTACTGGTCTTGACAGTGCAGGTCTGCACACAAGGATTCATTTAAGTAGGCTACGGAAACAAGATGCATAATTAGTGCAGCTAATGACAGGGATGAGTTTCCAGTCTCAGCAGGAGCAGTGTTTCAGACAGCTCTCAGGCCAGTAGAAGAGAGTTTGTTCACAGTAAGTTTTCTCTGTCCAGTAAATCATTGCCTGCTTTCCTAAAGGTCTGTATCCTTCTAAACAATACACAACCTGGTATGAAAACAAGCTCGAACAGGTCTTTGAGGTGAGCAGATGTTGCAGTACAGTAAGGGCTAAGGAATGTACCCTGTGAGATGTGAAAACCAGACTATGTTAAAAATTCAGACAAAGCCTCACACCAAGTTTATCACACACCACAAAGAACAATGGTCATTAATGCAATGAATTTAATTGTCCTCCTCTATCAAGGTCCATCTGGATCTGGCCTTCCAGATATTCCACTGAATAGCTGGGCTGTTCAGTGTGTACCTGAGCTAGTGAATACCTCAAAACCCAGCAAGGTTTCAAGCTCCATGAGAAAGGGGAGACTTTAATGGAAAGGAAGTTGGGCTTCATCCTGAGTTACAGTAAGGGAGAAAAGCCTTGAGTTTTCCCTTAGAGAAGATACTCTGTAGTCACAGAAATACCTTTTCCCTTCACCCATCCAACAATACTAATTCTCAGATAACTTCCAATCCAAACAGTGCCCATCTGAGGCTGGCAGCATCTGCTGCACCATTCTGAGGCAACCACTCCAGTTGTTGGGACACTCAGCTAAACACAAGCAGGCCACTCCAGTAACCTTTGTGTATGGATGGATCCCTTGATGCTGAGGAAGAGAATGTTTGGAAACCACAAAAGGCAAACCAGAAGGTTTTGGAAAAACATCTTTGTGCCACAGTTTTTGTAACATAGGTTCACTGGCAATGCAGTGATGCATCATCTTAAGAAGCTCGGAAATCAAGAAAGTGGGAAGTTACCATCTGATCCAAAAGGAGTGGTCTGCCTGGTGGTTTACTCTCCTTGGGGTGCTGATGGATTACAGAGTTTCTTGATAAATTCTTTTACCCTGTAAATGCACAGCTATCAGGTGAATAGGGCAATGAATACACTCCTTTAGAATTACAATCTACATTTATTGAGCAGGAAAGGTTCTGCATCACTCCAGTCCCTTCCTTGCTGTCACAGCCAGCCAGCCAGGAGTGGCAAGGGCATCCTCTATCTCACAGCAGCAGAGCTACTAGTGCAAGGATGACATCACAGGCCTCCTGTAGATATAGTCTCTCTGTGAGGTCAAAAGGGTAAGACGACCAAGACAGTCTGTCCTGAAACCATGACAACGAGAATAGAAAGTCCCTAAAAGAAAGGCCTGTAAATACCTGCCTTGAGGCTAGCCATTGTTCAATCAGGAACCACAGTAGGATGCAACGTCAAACAGTAGCTTAGTGGTAGCCGATAGGATAAAGGTGTGACCTCTGGTTACCTTAGGTCATTATAATACCAAATTCTCCTGGGAAGAGACTTTAAATGTAAACGTAAGCCCACCTTAATCTAATGAGCTAAACTAAAATTAGGACATGCGCAGATGGAACTTTTACACCAATTGGATATTTCTTCTTTCTTATCATTTTGTATAAAAGACCCTGTGTATTTCTAAAAGGTGTGCTGGCTGATGTTGAATGCCTGGCACCCCACTCTGCAGACTGGCAATAAAGACAAATATCTCAGCTCAGTGTGTTGATTGGCATTTTGCACACCAGGTGAAGAACCCTGATTTAGGGACAATATCTGGACTATTTCCCTAGCAGGTGCAAAACAGTCTCTGTAATTAGCAGAGACACACAGTATTGCCACAGAGAGAAGATCCCACCTCCGGCGCTCTTGTGGTAAGAGGCAGTTAGGCTCAGCAGCATGGCAGAACCAAGCACTGAACACTATGGTGGAAGAGTAAGCCACAATCACAGCTCTGACCAAGGCAGGCACTCTGGGACAAGAAGTGTGGAAGATCACCTCGATCTGCCCCACACAGAAACTTGTCAAACACCAAATAGCAGCCTGGAAACACTGAATACTCAGAAAATGGTATACTGTGAAAATACTCAGATGTTCACGAGTCTGACATCATTGTTTCCTTCTCCTCTCTTCCCACTGCCACAGCTGGCTAAGAAGAGGCCTCAGGGAGGGTTGGCTGAGGCCAGTTACAGCCTGAGGGGATGTGCCACTCATCAGGGTCATTTTCTGCAAGGGAACAAAGCAGAGGAGGAAAACCCTGTAATCAAGTTAAAGCCATTTTCCCAACTCTATTTACTGAGTGCATTTGTTAAACAGACTTCGGAGAATAAATAGTGGGTTTATGAAAAGGACTCAGGTTTCATCTGATAACGTAACATAAAGCTTCCCTGTCAGGGGCTCAAACCCTGTAAAATCTATGACTTGCCAGGTCTGGGAATAGATGCGCAACTGCTCAGTGTAGGTCATTATGGTCCAGGCAACCACTGGGTTTCATTGGTCTTGAAGAGTGCAACCCCCATGAATCAACCTGAGAAAAGCCTGCTATAAACACCAGTGCATTTTGTGAAATCTGCAAGGTCTCATGGACTTAAATCCTTCATTTCCAAAGTGCCCTGTTCAATTAACCTCAAAACTTTCACTCTAAAATAAAGCTGACTTTTGGCGGAAGACCTTGAAGGGAAACTTCAGGACAGAAAAGTTAAAATGCATTTAAAATTAAATCTAAAATGGCCATCTCTGCAAAACAGAGCCGTTGCCACAGCTGCAAAATCATTTTTCAAGTGCTAGGAGCATGCTTGATGCATTCAAGAACAGGCAGACACCTTTCCCACAGACTCACCAGCCTCTCACAGCTGTTAAGATTGAGCAGAGGAGCCAGCAGTAGCATGCAGAGTGTCAGTGAAAAATCGGCTTAAGAATTTCTTGCCTCTGCTTGAGGGCAATAAGGAGTCACATTATGAGCTAGGGAGGGGCAAAAGCATTTAAGAATTCCATCTTCCATACTGAATTATTAGATAATCTTTATAATCTAGCACAATGAGTCTAAAAACTTTGCTTGAAGTTTAATAGTCTTCTTATTGAAATAAAGGCAGCTTATTCCTTCCTCTCAATTGACGTGTCTCATGGGTGCTGTAGATCAACTTTTCAGGATCCTTCTGCATTTACAGTGAAGTCCCCTGTAGGACAGGTGGAAGAGTTGGAATTATATTTTCTTAATTAGTATAATTTTGCTGTCATTCGTGCAGACTGAACTGTAATTGACATTTTTCCATCCCCCCCACTGGCAATATGAGGACTGTTGGAATGAGGAAGGGAACTGCATGCTGCCTTCAGCTCTATTTATCCACAGCTTTTTGTTGGAGCAAGATAGAAACATACATCAGCATATGGTTTAGCTAAAAGCAAGAGCTTGGCAACTCAAGCAGGTTGGGAGTTTTCCATCCACAGAAAGAGCAATCTCAGCAAAGAAAAAAAAAAAGAGACTTGTCCTTGGGGGCAAAAAGGGGATTTTGCCTTAATCATTCAATTTTCTTTTCATTCCTCTTAAAATCAGAAGTCAGCATTTTCTTGAACTAAATCTAAAGTGTCATGTCAAAGTCAAGTCAGCATTAAGTTGCATGACTTCAGGCCACTTTGCCTGCTGGGACTGCAGCTTTGGGTGCCATACATTCGTAGCCTTTCCAAAAGAAAGAGGAGAGTCAAGTGCTTGATCACCAAGTCCTAAAGGGAACATGGATTCAAGAGGCGATTTGCAGAGGATAGCTCCATAGTGAGTGTTAAACATGACAATCCAGATATAACTTCTGCCTCAAGAAGTCATTGAACTACTTATGACTGGAGTCTGGAAAATATCCCATTCCCTATATTCTCTCCTTAAACATCCACTGTTGATGGTTGCTGGAGACCAAGCATGGAGATGCTCGTGCCTTCTCTCTGACCAGCATGGTCATTCTCACATGCTTGCATTAAGCCAGCTCAGCTCTGCTTCTCATAGCAGTGTCCTGCTCTGGGAAGACGTTGTCTGGGCAGGAGTCCAGGTCATGAAAATATGACATATAAAGTATCCCAGGCCCCTGTGAGCATACAGCTCAGTGAGCTGGAACCTTCAGCTCAGCAACCCAAAAAGGAATCCTGAAACATTAAAACACTTTTGTTTAAGGTACCTAAAGGAAATAATCTGGCAAGCTTAACTAAAAGAAAAAAGTGTCATACAAAAATATGCATGTATACTTTTTTTTGAGGTCTAAATTTTCAGTCAGGACAAAGACCAACATTAAACTATCAGAAATGATTTCCTGGGAGGGAAACCTTTCACAGAGCTCTGCTAGCAAAATAAAACCCTGCACTGCACACACAGATCTCCCCACCCTAGAGATCAGAGGCAACCACATGTGACAGCTATTAATCACATCACTTAACGCCTGGCTGGGCAGTACGTGGGCACAGCTACAGAGCACGAGCAGAAGACCCTACACAAAACACTGCACCCTGATATGCACTTACAACAAAAGGAAAAAGCATTTCAGTTTCCCTGTCTAGCTATTTCAAATGGAAGAATGGTTTGTTGTCAAGTCTGTCAAAAAAATCCCTGGCATTTGTTGTAGAGACAAGATTCAAGTCAGTTCAGGGTTGGGACACAGCCTGATTTTTTTAAACACACACACACCCACACACCTGCCTTTAAAAGGGAAGTGATGAATGACATTGTTTCAGAGCATTTCAAAGTTAGGAGAGCAAACAAAGCAGGACTGGCCACTATTTCCAAGGCTTTCAGATACTAACAAATGGCCAGTTACTAAAACCTCAGCTCACAAAGTGTGGACATCTTGGAAAATCATGATATAACAGAAGCTGCAGGGGGGGAAATCCTTTGCTCACTGTAGAAGCTGAGTGCTTGCAACTCCTGGCTCCCAAGTGCCTAACTGAGTTTGAAAGAACTGTTAAGAACCATTCACAAAACCAGCTGTCTCTCTTAAAGAAGAAAAGCTACAGTAGGAAAATAAACATGAACTCTCTTGTTGGACTGCAGAGCCTCAAAAAATGCATTTAAATCCCCTGGGGAAGCAAAGCTATGGGAGAATCAGCAGTATCATTCCATCTGCTGTAGACTGTGCGGTATCTTCAGCAAACTGAGCCAAACTAAAGGGTCATCCAAGTCCTGTATGCTGTCTTAAAGGCCACCAGCAGCCAACAGGGCACAGTACACAGAGGAAAAACTAACAGCTATGCATCCCTGACATCCTGATGTTGTATTGCTCAGGGATGTCCATTGACAGCTGATATCTTTGTGTTAAATAACCCTTGATGGATTTTTTCCTTTCCCTATTTAGCTGCTTTAACCCAAATCATATTTAGCATCTACAATGTCCCATAGCCACGAGCTCCCCAGGTGAACCCCACGCCCTAGCAAACACCACCTCCTTTTGTTTCAAGTGTCACCTCAATTTCATCTGGTGCACCTTAATTCTTGTATGAGGCAGAGCAAATAGTTGTTCCTTACGTTCTCCATACCAATATTTCATAGATCTCCATCATATCATCGCATCAGCAATCATTTTTCCAGGCTGGGGAGTCTGCCACCAAATGAAAAAGGGAAGAGCAGAGCCTCTAGCATGACTCCATGGCTGCTCTCAGGAAGGGCACCACAGATCTAGCCTTGCAGTGAGGGCAAACAGACCTCACCTGGCATGCTGCAGAGGTAAAAAGAAAAGATCCTGTTGTCTCCAGGGCCCTGATACACACAGGCTGTTGAGCAAAAGGGCTTTTTCTGCTTGGGAAGGACGATGCATGGAGCACCTGAAGTTGCTCACCGGTGGTTTTACTGTATCTGCTAGTCTGACTCAATGTGAAGTTCTCTTCTACACCAGTATCGTGCCAGGATGGCACATCCCCCAGACTAACAAAGAAGCAGGAGTGATTTAATAACCCAGTTGCCTCCTCCAGCACCGAGGCAACCATCTGAAGTGTCGAACTGGCATGAACACAAGCTAGACAGAGCTTGCAACAAGCTGGCCCTGAAACTGCCCTGTCCTCCAGGTTCAGCTGCCATCCAAGGCCTCCCTGATATGGCCCAGCTGGATATCCCTGCCTCTGAGAGCCAAGGAGATTGCCAAACTGTGAGAAAGAGCACAGAGCCCTGCAAGATAAGAAAGGTAAAACCAAGGACAGAGGTAGGATTGTCAAGATGCGATAGGCAGCAGCTCAAAGGTGCAAGAGGAAAAACCTCAACATGTGGAAAGTCCTAAAGGGGAGAAAACCCAACCCCAGATGGATGATGGCATCTCAGCAGTGTGGATGATTCATTCCAGCGACCAGCCAAGGCCAAGCCTCCCATCCAATGGGTGCCCGTCTGGGCAGCAAAGACACCTTGGGTTCCTATCTGTGGTCAGCACAGCCTTGTAGCTCACTAGTCCTTGCTTGTGTGTATCCTGCTCACAGAATCTCTGTGCATGACAAAAGGTGCCCCAAAGAGTCTCCAGGGAAAGAAGAAGGGTTACAACTACTGAGAAGCTTGTATGTTTTGTTTTTCATCGTATCTGGATTTTAAGGTTGGGGGCGGGGGGGCTTAGGGTTGTTTTTTTTTTTAAATGCATGTCTGAGAGACTGCAAACAAGAAAAGCCAGTCTGAAGTTCAGAAACACGCTAACGGAGGAATATTGGAAAGGCAAGTTAAAAGAGCCAAAGGGAAGAGAGTAGGACATGTTCCAACAAGCTGCTCTGCCTCTCAAGGCCGTGATGACAGGGAAGGGAAAGTCAGATCTGGGCTGGATGTTGAGGCAACATTCTCATCAGAAAGAAATCCAGGGAGCTGAAGAAAGGCAGAAAGGACAGAAGAAGGTTGATTTTAACTCAGGGAAGGGGACAGCTTGTTCCTCATAGCACAACACCCTTTCTTCCTGTATCATTCAGGAGGTGCCATCCTGTAACAGCAGCAGAGTTGTAGATTTAAGGATGCTCCTAGTTTGGAGAGCAGTATACGCAGCCAGCCTCTAAGTGATCTGATTTTTTAGCAGTTAACCCTATTTCTATTCTTCCTCTCTCAAACAGTTCCAAAATAGGAAGAGTTTTAACATGGTATCACTCAGGTATAATGCAAGCCCAAGCAATGGCAGTGTACAGACCATTCCCTTCTTCTAGGAGGGGCAGATTATTAAAACACAGTAAGCTGGCAAACTCCAGAGCATCTTTTGCACAGCATGTGGTGAGGCAGTCCTCCGAGCTGGGACTTGTGCGTAGCGCTGCCAAAAGGGCCAGGGTGGGGACCAGGGTTGCTGGGAATGACTTCTGCTGTTGGGATTCTCCAGCAGCAGATGAGAACCGTCCGTCCTCTCGTAAGCAGCATGGTACTATGGAGCTGATGGCTCCAAGAGTGCTCTTGTTACTCTCCCCACTCTGCTTCATGCAGCTGCCTTCTTCCTCCCCTTTTCCATATAGCATCCAAAAGTGCTCATCTTGTTCAAAGCCTTCTGCAATAGCCTCTCCCAGAGCCTCAGGCTTAATCTCCCTCCCACCCCCTCCTGCTCACAGGGTTTTACAATCTCACCCCTGCTCCCCCTCTGCCCACTTGCTGAATTTGCACACCTTCCTCGCAATTCGCTGTGCTTAGATAGCTCAGCAAACGGAGCTTTTCCCGGCCTTTCAGGACACTTGTAGACACAGCAGGGCTCTTGCCATAGAGACATGCTATTCCTTTGGTTTGCTGCTCCGAAGGGTACCACGCTCTGTGGGCACAAGCCTTGTATTTCTGTAGACCAGTTATTTTTTAGTCCTGTTGACAATCATGCAGATGTTAAGTGCATGGCTTTCTGTAATGTTAGCAGTGGGCAAAGATCAAGGTATACCCTCTCTTCTCCCCTTTTAGCTCCACCTGGGCTTGACTGCACGCTCCACACCTTAGACCTTGGTTAGTGCCTAGAGGCTGTTTTTAATCAAAGCTGTCCCAAACAGTAACACACAAGAGGCACATGAGAACAGGGAATTTCACCTGGACTCACCCAGAAAGCACACTTCGGCCAAGACTGATGCAGGTGAAGTAACTCACTTGAGATGACACCAGCAATCTGTGGCAGTGGCAGGACCAAGACTTTGGTCTCCCAAACCCCTGTCCAGTGCCTAAAAAAATAAAAATAAAAATTAAAAAAATCAATCATCCTTCCAGTCTACATGAGGATCCAGTTGCAGTGACAGAGCCTTAGATGACAGCTCATTAAGCTACATGGGTTTTCACCTTACAAATCTTCCCTGTGACTTAATTACTTAAAGCACCATTGCAATGTTTAACACCACAGATGCTGACTCCGGCTGCAGGGCTTTTCCCTTTTGGCTGGGTTACTTTTCCTTACCAGTTTTTCCAATCCAGTTTGCCATGTGGAATCACAAACAGCTGGACCCGCACAAGTGAGGAGGAAAAAGAGGTGGAGGAGAAGAGCAGCATTTTAAATTCAGCATTGCCAAAGCCTGCCTTCCCCATTGCAAAATGAGAGTCTTGCCAACTGCTGGCAGCGCAGCCATGATACTTTATGTATTTGATGTTGCGCAAGCGTCCCTTTAGAATTTGTGGAAGAGAAGCTTTTTCCCAGCAAGGCACAGTATGTTTTTTTTTTTCTTCCTTCCCAAACCTAGGGAAACATAGAAACCAGGGCCCTGTACTTACCCCACTGTAGCCCAAATTGCTGTTTTCTCCGTGAAACAACTGATTAAATAAGAAACAGAGAGAATCCTCTTCACTCTGGCAGCAATGTCATCAAGTCTTCAGGGAAAAGAGGTTCAGGTCAAGTGTAGGTCTCAGTCTAGTGCATCAACCACTGTGCTCACTCAAAGCCATTCCTACACCAGATCTAATTCACTGGTTCATAAAGGCTTCAAGACTCCACAACCATGTAGGATATGGCCACAGTAGCTTAGATGGCCCAAGCACCGCAAAAACGGCAGGTGATGAGATGAAGCACAGTACAGAAAAGGCAAGCAGTTCTCTGCGCCAAAAAAACCCTAACTCTGAAACAATCCTTATTCCTGCCAGAAAGTTTTTGACAAGAAATTTTTTATTTGATACCATCAAGGAACTGCAAGCCAAAAGGAAATGGCTAAATCAGAAAGTATCCTGTAGAAATGTTGCACTTACCTTGCTGGGGCATCACAACAACATATTTCATGTCAGGAAAAAGACTAAAATTTGCATTTTAGAAGTGATACAATTCAATCTACCACAAAAATACAAAGGGCTGCAAAAACGTATACCATTCCAAAAACGATGTATGTAAGTTATTAAAAATGATCTGATTTAAAAGAATATAAATGAAGCCTTTAAGTAGGTCTATTCTATATGCATATTATTCCTCATAAAAAAAAAAATATGTAAAAAGGCTATTGGTAATTACTTTGTTAACCACTGTAGAAAATGCTAATTCTCTGGTCACAGACCAGGAAGCAAACCTCCTGTATCTCTTGTACTTTTGAATTATCCATTTGCCAAAAGGCTGAGAACCTTTTTTCCTCCACACAGTGATCACGGGCTAAACCCTTCAACCCTGGAACTATTACCCTGTATGGCACCACTCCCGATTGGGATGTGCCTAGTGCAGCCAGTACAGCGTGAACCCTGGCTCTGCATCTTCCCCTGGACAATTGACTATCCACCTCCACGCAGGAGACTCTCCTCCTCCCACACATATTCCTCATGTGAAGATTTACATCCTAGACACACGTGCCAAGCTCAGACTATCAGAATAATTTCAAAAAAGGCATCCCAAGTGTATGAAACACTGCCTGACAAAGTAGGTGCTAGAAACTCCTGGAGCCGAAGGTGGCTGGGGATATAGCCTCTAGGCAAGCTCTAAGACTAGGGGCTGTAATTATGTCTCCTTTTAAATCAGCGTAAATGATCCAGTCCATTAGCTTTTGCTTTACACTTTGGCAAGCAATGAATCAGCTTTTAGCTACTCAGATTAAGTACTCAAAATTACACAGTGTTGGGGTGCAGCAATCAGCCCCCCGAACAAATACGCAACGCGTTCTATAGTTTTCACCCTATAGTTCAAAGGCAATATTGCTGTTGGCACTGTTGTACAGCTAGGAATCAAATGGATCCTCTATACAATAACAGTTCTGTAAACTTTACAGCCTAACCATACAAACTGACTTGTATGACAACAAACCTGATTTTAATAACTACACCCACTGTCTTTAAGACTGACATAACATCCATTTTATCACAGTAAGTCAAACAGTCCATTTAATGGACATTTTGTTCTTACGGCATCCCTCATTTGCAGAGCTACAGCCCTCCCGCACACACTGCACAGCAACATTAAAGCCTTCAGCATTTACGGCAGTGTGCCTTACCTGCACAGCCACGAGCCACAATGCTTAAGACTGGCTAAAAGGTAAACGGCAGTACAAAGAAGAAAGAGTTTCAAGTCATTTTGTGTAAACAAGCACAGAAGTACATTTTCCCTAAAAAGCAGCAGGAGCAAACACAGTTTACACAACCAACCTGGTGAATTCCCATAGGAATTCAACAGCAGCTTTGTGTCTTTTTCCCCCCGATTATTTTAGCCCAAGCAAAAGTTTTGCTCACTAGATTAGCAACCAAAAATTGTCCAAACCCGCCCCCCCCAATATTTATATGAGAAACACGTTTTCTTCTCTTCTGCATAGTGGCCAGGTTGTCTGCCAGTACTTTAAGATGCTGATGGAGCAGATTTTGAGCTTTAAGAGCAAACCCTCCATTAGCGTGACCTGCCGTACCAGGTAAAGTAATCTAAAGCCATCAGCAACACTCTTGCAACAGAGCACCAAAGGATCAACTCCGGCTCTGAAGGACAAATGCCACAGGCTCATCTCGACATTTACACAGCAGGAGAAACTGTGAGCAACCCAACACAGTCCAGCATCCTTGAGTTACATTTAATGCACAATAGTAGTTCCTCCCCATTGTTTTCTTTCACTGCTTGGGGGAAAAGCTGGCAGCATGGAAAAGAGCCCTACAATGGCACTAAACAAAACCACTTGGGTTTCCAGAAAACAACAAAAAAAGAAATGCCAATGACTTCAATCTGCTGAGTTTTACCTTCCTCAGGATCTGTTGGTGCCACAGCATATACAAGACACTGGGATTTGGATGCTGCACAATCATCACCAGCTGGAGGAACACAATATTTAATGAGGTGAGCTCGTGGACATCCCATCCGTAGGGGTCAACTGGTTTCCCTACCAGGCTGCCGCTTCTCATGATGCTTGGAGGAATGTGATCACCTCCCTACCCTGTGAAGCCTCAAAGTTGGTGAACAGGTTAGAAAAGGGCAAGATGGGACAGATCTGATGCCAGATGACTTAAGAAAAGGAGACTGGAAAGCCAGGCTAGAGTTCAAGTGAGTCACAGACCAGGCACCAAGAAGAGTCTGCCTCTCTTCTCCACTCCCTCCCATCAGGTGTTTCTATGCATTGAATCAAAACATCATGTTTTACACACAGATAATCTGGGCTAAAGAAATCCATCACAGCTGCCCTGAACAGCCTGTTTGCACAGTACAAGCTCTTTAAAGGCATGTTTTCATGAGTGGCATCTCAATTGTAGTTTGAATCCAACACATGGCTTTACATCCTTTGAAATATTCCAGAGCCTTTACGTATTTGGTTTTAAACTATTGGACTAATGATGCCCTCTTACCCATGCTCAAATAAAAACATAAGAAGGGAAGTTAAATAAAAAGAAATTTCAACGCTTGATCAGATAGTTATTTTCTGCCCTCCAAAAAGGAAGCTTAAACTGAATCAGGCTGCCTGATTACAGCTAAAAATATTTTAAAATAGACCTACTCTGTTTCAGCTGGAACTTTTGCAAACATTTTGTACAAATAGGGACTGAATATCAATCTTTTTCACATCAAAGCCTTCAGCACCCTTCACTGTGTTATCATACGGGACTGCACAAGCTGCAGGGCAGCACACATACCCAGAGTCTCTATCTGCTGAAATGCCAAAAGCCACAAAAATTCTTCACCTTCCAGAGGAGTTGCAGAGACCACGAATGATGCCACAGGGAAACAGACAGCCCAGTGGTTCACAGCCTACTGACCCACCAGCCAGGAGAGATCCAGGAGTTTCCACGGTTCACAGCCTCTGTCTCCCAAGAGCTGTTTGTCCTTTTTTTGCTCCTTCCCCTGGCAAGTACACCGAAGTACCCCACCTCCCTTAAAAAGCAATAGGTAACCGTGACTCCAGGCCTACTGATGGACTGCTTGCAAGGTTTTTGCTTCAGTCTGAACCGCCCTCCCTTTGAAGACATCTGCCTGCCTTCCTTTAGAGAGTTCAATAGAAGCATAAAAATCTTAGCTAATTGAATTGTTTATCCATCATGTGCAGAGCTGGTGTCAAAGGACCAAAACCATGGGAGCAGAGTTCTGCAAGCCATGCGCAGACTCAGGGTCTCAACATGCAGCCCTGCAGCACAAAACCCTCTTCTACCACCACAGCGTGTGTTCAGCTGTAAAAGAACACGCACGCGCTGAAAAGAACCAAAGTGTCAGGCAAGCGCTTACATCCAAGTCACACACACATCCCTCCAACGGAAAGTGAAGGCAGTACTAATAAAGAAGATTCAGCACTGTAATTAAAGAACTTTTTAGAGTCTTCAAGGTTTTAATTTGAACAGACATTTCTACTATGTTCTGAACGTATCTACAGCAAAGTTTACAGCCACTTTGTATCTGCTTTTCTCCCCCCAAATGGCTAAGTAATTTGAGCCATGATAGTTTCTCAGATTTGTTACCTTTTTTTTTTTTGCAATATATTCAACATCACTGCAGCTGGGATTCTGTACACATACAGCATACATCTAACAATAGCACACAAGTCCCAGCCCTGTTACTTATTTCATTTAAAAAAAAAAAAAAAAAAATCAATCAAGACTGATACAGCAGCCAAGTCCGATTAGCAATTCCAGATGTTTGGACAAAAGTGCACTCACTTAAATTTGTACTAGTTAACAGGTACATAGCACACATCACACAGTGCTATTCAATGTCACACAGTTACAAAAAAAGGGAGTGCTAGTATAGACATTTTCCCCTCATACAGGAACCTGTACACAATAGCACTTTCCAAGGCTTTAGCAAAGCATACATTAGACGCCAATATGTTGTACAGTGCAATTTAAGTTATATCATATGCAACATGGACAATAGTGCACTTAAACCGGTTGCCACATTCAAGAGTTAGATCAATACAATCAAAATATTGAAGGTACATATTCCCTTATGAAAACTGTGCAAGTTAGTTCCTTTTCCCTTTTTTTTTTGGTCAATGGCAGAGCGTCCACATTGATTGACCCCAGAATTTGGGGGAGGGGGCCCTCAGTGTCCAGCTTACTACACAAATATCTATGTGCAAAAGAGCAGAAGCAGGGGTGTCAGCAAGAGCATAAGGCAGCGTCGGACTGACGAGCCAGAGCCGGGCACTGCCACAGTGCTTACAGCTCAGGAAGATGCAGGTAACCTGCAAACAGGGTGTTGGTGACTTCACGGGACAGAATCCGGCAGACATCCCCCTCTAAGAGGAAGCAAGCTGATCATCAGTATTAAATATGTGAATAAATATGGTGGACATGCAGGTAAGCAAAGAATTGGAGTGCTCCACTGTGTATTACACCAGTAGCCACCAGACTGGAGCCTGGGAAGCACTGGGAATGAAAAGGGGAATGTGCAAGTAGCCTGACACAAGAGGTCTGTGAACTGTCTTCTCCCAGGAAGACCTGCAAAGGCCCACAAACCTTGTCTCAACTCCACCACATGCAATACCTTGCAGGATTGCTCTGGTAACACAGCCCAAAGGTAGCTATTTCCAGGTTAACTTAAGCCTCCAGCTCCTGCTGTTCGCAGTGACTACACAGTGATGCACAGCAGAGGAACCGGGGAAGAAACTGCTGTGGCTGCTCAGAACAACTCAAGCATTTTCACATGAAGGCTGTGATCCACACTACCACTAAGCCAAGGCAAGCACGCAGCACTTGGGTGTGGATTCAGTCCTGAAACACAAGCCGAGGATGAAATGCCAGCTCAGAGAGAATTTTCTGCCTTTTGTTAGCTGTCACAGCTGGTTACCCAATTTCCTCAGATGCCTGCAGTTTGCATGAGAGACTAGAGCAGCCAGGCAATTAGATCAAAAAACCCTCTTTGCTTCTCTATTATTTAGCTCAATATATAATTACTATGTTAGGAAATTGCATAACCTTTAAGTATGTTTTATGTATAGTCTATTACAGGGAAAATAGTGCCTTCTGATTCCTTCCCATCTGGCTAGGGCTCATGTGTTCCAGATGTACAGGAGCAGTACAAATTCTGAACTGGATGGGGATACAAAATCCAGGCAGGTGCAGATCCCACAGACATAATTTTAAAGTGTGAGCAATAATTTTAAGGGCTTACATTTACAATATACCCAGAAGGTAGCTCCAGAAGCCGGGGTTTGGAGGTGGGAGGAAGGCATGGCCAACTTGCGCCTCCCCTGTTACGCAGTACAGGTCGCCAGCCACCCTGAGAAGCATTCCCTATGTCAGACTTGATTTAGTGAACAAGACTGTCACTCTCCAAACCTAAAAAGAAATTGGTATTACAAGTAGGGGGAATTATTCTTCTGCTTTAAGTGAACAACAGTTTAAAAGGGATCTTTTTATTTTCTTAAGCCAGATGACTTTAGGACTAAGGTTAGTCAAGAAGAAAATAACGACGGAAATAAGGACTGAAGCAAAACACATTAAGGTAGCACTTAATCACTACCACATAATTTTATACAGCTTCCTTGGTTATAGAACTTTTCTTAGAATATACTTAGTGGTTACATGATTTTTGCAGAAGATTACTGTCCAGATACTTCTATGACAACTAAAGATCCTGCATTTTCACATATATCTATCTTTATGTGAAGTGGCTTCTAAATAAAGGCAGCTTCATTCCAAACAGCATAAAGTGTCACAGAAGCTCAACAGTTTCTAAAGAGAACAACACTGACCTAACACAGCTCCATTCATTTCAGTAGAAACAGGCTAACAGCAAGCACCTTTTAAGATAATCCCAGCCACATGCGCTGTTGTTAATTCAAGTCTTCTCAGTCATGTACAGCTACCAATGGAATCAAGCTGAACAAATGCCTAGGTGAGTTAATATTTCAGACACACTCTTATCTGTCTTTTTAAAGGAGAAAAAAATTCTCTAGCAAAACCTCCAATTTTATAAAAGCAGATTGCAGTCACAGAAACACAAAGATCAGCTATAAAATACAAAGTTACTTGGAAAAAAGCTTATCCCTAAAGTCTTTAAGCAGCTTTAGCAGCTACAAATGATCTAACCTATTAGCATTTTCGTAGTGTGACAGCCTCTTAATCTGCACCAGCTACCTGATACATTAGATCATCTTAACTCCGATCTTCTGCTTTTGATGTTTCACAAAACATAGTAAGAGCATAAGAGGAAAAAGCGCACCAGGTGGAGCAAAAGTGTTTTGTTGAGCTGTAGATTAAGTGCTGCTCTCACACCCTAGCAATGCTGTGAACCTGCTCAAACGTACAAAAACAGCCAGTGCAGTCCGAAGTTTCAAGAGGGCACCTTGGCTTTAGTTAAAAGGACAGCTCTGAGCCACTGTTTGGCAAGTGAACACCTCCACCGACTAAACCTTTTTGTTTTCCAGGTAGAATAAAAGAAGTTTGTTATTCCTTAGGAGATATTTGTCCATGAGGGACAATTCCACCTGAAGGTCATGGCTTAAACATTAGCAGCAGAATCCCTACTTCAGTTCTGTATTGCACTGAAATTTCTTGCTCTGGTTTGGTATTCAACTTACTGCTCCCAAGCCAATGCTTAACACAAAAACCCAAGTGTTAGATGTGAAGGCTACTGAGAGTATCATATAGACTGGTAGAACCTGTAGTTAGGTTATACTATTTTCTAGTTTTTCTAGGAAACTAGAGAACTAAGTTGCCTTACTCTTGGAGAGAAAAGGTGCTTTCAGACAAAATGCCTTTACCTATCTATACATAACTTCGTATTTTAATCCTGCCGAGTGTTTAGAGAGTTCAACAAAACCAGAAAAAGTCCAAAATAAATTTGAAACATCCTGTCTCTTGGCCCATCCTGGTCATCCATACAGTCAGGTGGAGGTAAGAGTTCCAGCT
The DNA here is from genome assembly GCA_013389945.1 of Fregata magnificens. Lineage (NCBI taxonomy): Eukaryota > Metazoa > Chordata > Aves > Suliformes > Fregatidae > Fregata > Fregata magnificens. Next base: position 90,307 of record WAAD01018392.1, on the reverse strand, counting down.
TCTGCTGACACCGTACATAATTTTGAGACAGAAAAGCTGCCAAGAGAGGACACTATGCCCAGTATGTCTTCTGTAAACAAAACAAAAATCCCTCCCAAAAAGCAGGGAGGTACATAGTGTGAAGTGAAGGTTTCAGCAGTGGGAGGACCGAGGGTCAACTGTACCCAGAGGGCTCTGCAATGCATGCACTTTCCATGGTTAGTCTTTAACGTAAAGGGGACTGGAAAGAAAAGACCTGAGGCAAAGCCCTGCCAGCTCACAGGTTCTCCTGCATCCTATCATCTGTTTCCATCTCTGCTAGCTGCCTCCTCAATGCATTAACCTTTGCCTGAAGTTCCTTGTTGTATTTTATAATGTTGATCATTTCTTCATGGGCTTCATCTAGGAACTTGGAAGGCCTGTTCCACCGAAGAAAGACACCTGAAAGCACAAGTCAGAAGGGATTCTTCTTACAAGGAGGAAACGTTATTCATATTCCACCAGCTCTCAAGTAATGTGCATACAGTTTACGCTTTTTTCCCCTTACCCTCCCCCCTAAATAGCATTTAGAAATACTGACCCTCCTCTCCAAGTTCACCATTCTATTAAACAAGGTTAATAAAGAAAAAATGAGGGGTTTTCATTCCTTTTTTCTCACATACTGATCAGACCAATCCATATTCAGTCTCCACCCTGCCATGACAACCTGCTTGCTTCACTGTAATTAACTCTTCAGCATACATGGGATGGAGAAAGTTTCTGCAGCAGGGATCCCACTGCACATAGATTATCCTGGCCAACACAGTCATTAACAGAGGAAGGGAAGTCTTAGTTGATATAGAACAAAAGCCTGAGGCCTGCAGAATATCCATAGATTAGCCTATATCACTGCAGAAATACCATGCTAAGAAGTTAAAGGGTACTAGTGAGGCTCCCCAGCAAAGAGCAGCATGTCACCAAACCTTAGGAGAAAGCATTATGCCTCTGGGGATGGCACATGCCAAAAATATTTTGTAACAGATTTCAAAGGGAGTAAGATCTCCATCAGCTGAGACAAACTAAGCACAGAGCAGAGACAACAGGAGTGAACACTTAAGAAGCTTTACAAGTAGCCACAAAATAACAGAAAAAGCAAGCCTGGCTTACCTTCCCAGAGCTGCAGGCTCTGTGGGGCAACAGAGGGCCAGATGACAAGGCTGTTGGCCTCAAAAAGAGGATTCTGGAATTTGCTCAGCTCTTCAGACCTGTTCACCCAGGACCACAGGGACATAGTCTTTTGCGGCAGCTTCAGTTTAGACCTAACAAACCCATAGGAACAAGTTAGCTTCCACTTTTATACTGCAAAGACTCATTTTGTTTTGTCAGAACCCCACAGACTAGAATGCCCCAAGCTTTCCCATGTGCTATTAGCCCAGAGAATTCAGGCTAATCCCTTCAATACCTCTCACCAACACAGCACAGGGTGTAAACCTAAAGCAATTTACCTAACCTGGCCGATTACAATTAGTTTCAAAGAAAAGATGGGGAAATAACTTTTGTAAGTTGGTGGAAGCTAGCTACCTTCTGTCCAGATGAAGAATCAGTCACCTCCCCAAAATGGCTCTACTGCCAGGTTTTGAAAGGGATTGAACTCCTGTGTTAAGATAGAGCTGGGAGGTGTGGTAGGTCTGCATCAAGGAAGGATCGTAGTGCAATTCTCAGGGTACATTAAAGCAGTGTTATTGCTGGAATCGTGGAACGGGCATGTCCAATGAGGTCCCTCTGGTGGCAGGAAGCATCAGAGCACAGAGAGAAAGCAGTGCTGTTCTGGGTCAAACCCACCCCCAGGGAGTTACACAGGGGTCTCTATTCCTTAGACTCTGGCAAACCTCATTCTGCTTACACTAGCAAATTGAACTGCCACCCAGGCGGGAGATTGCCACCCCTGTGAATACTTCAGACAGCTCAAGCTTAACATCAGACTTCAGACATTTTCTGTGCTCACAGGCTGACATATTCAGATGTGACAGGCAGGTTATTACATGTAACATTCAATACTCTTTCAAATTTCATCTTATTGGTTTCAAGTCTAACTTGGTTTTGCAGATGACCAGTTCAGCAGCCCTGCAGAAGACAGAAGAGTCTCTCCTAAACAAAGATTACTTTAAGGGCAGAGAGGTTTACAGGAAGCTTTAAACTGCCTCCCTTATCTGTAATATCAGTTCTACTTTTCCCTTCTATTCATTCAGTGGTCTTCTGTTAAGCAGGGGACCATCAGACATGGTCTTACTGGAGTCAGGAGTCCTGAGAACAGAACTCCCAAGTTCAAAACAGGAATCCAAACCTCTCTGGCAGCTGCCATCTGCCATGGGAGGCTCCAGTCCTCCAGGGCTCCACCCTATTTACTACTCCTAGCAGCCCTACTCAGGGCATGCCTAGAGCTGCCCCGCTGGGACAGCACAGCATCTAACCCAGGCTAGGATTCAGGTGCCGGTCTGCTTAAGTACCTTAAAATGACACAGGTTTGTAAGGAAGCTCAGCACAGGCCTATCATTACCTGACAAGGTAGACTCAGCAAATGCAGTCCTGGCTGCTTCCTTTCAAAGTTGCACAAGCATCCATCTGAGAGCTCATAGCATTCACTCAAAACCTCACCCAGTGCAGATGGAGAAATGTGAATTGTCAAAGTCCTCCCTCCAAGCTAGAGGGATTTTTCGTCCTTCTGTTGGAGTTGTACTACCGCATGGCCAAAAGACGTCAAACCTAATCATGACGCTCATAGCCAAACAAGCAAAACTTTTGCCAAGGTGTAACTGTGAGGCAGATCCTTCTGAAAGAACCTCTTCCATGTTTTTCACCTTCAGCAGTTAGTGGATGATGCAAAAACCAAAGCCTTACTTTCCTGAGGGCGTCAGGACCACCAGGCTACAGTCATGTTCCTCCCTGACAGTTAAGGTAAGAACCAGACTTTCCAGCTTTGGCCTCGGACTGCCTTGACCTTCTCCTCCACGCCTGCACAGACAAGTTTGCTTCCCACAGCTATGACTCACATCATTGTTGAACTCTAGCTGTTTATTCTTTTATGGAAAGAGTTTCTGCAGAAGAGACTATATAAACTGGTGATGGGTGGAGATTTTTCACGGCCACATGGGAAACAGAGAAGTCAGTCTAAGGTATTAGCTTGGACTTGGAGAAGACTAATTAAACTCCCTGACCAAGCCACAAATTGCTTTAGTCAATGTCCCACTTGTAAGAGGGACAAGCTCCCTAACATGGCAGCAGACTACGTAAGTGCAACAAGAGAAGCTCATCTGTGCTAGGGGAGACCACACAAGCACCCTCACCCTTTTTCAAACCAAGAGACTTTTTTTTGTCAGATACAGCCCAGTATTTAAACAGTTCAAAGCAAGCATCCTCACCAACCTTTCATTTTCGTTGTTTCCCAGGAAAGTCCCAAACTGTGAAGCGTAAGCATGTTCAAAGAGCATAATGAGGAACTGTTCGTTGAATTCGAAAGAGCAAGGGAACTGACGAAGGATTTGCCACACACAGTCCAAAAAGAGGAGAAACACTGGGGCCTCCCATTTCTGCTTGCTATTTGAATAGGCTGATTGGGCACAGCGCTGTTGAAAAGGGTGACCAGCCTATACATAAGAATCAGAGAGAGCATCACACACAGAGTAATGGGATGTGAGTACACGTAGCAAAAAGACTTCAGAGCTAGTTCTGGCCATGCAACTACACTATTACTACTCTTTTCTACAACCATAACTTCGTCAAGCATCCAGTAACAAACTGCTAGCAACCATGACCAACTTTGCTGCCTTTTTCAGGCTATGTAAATAGCACTGTATCTGATCAGAGAATTTTACCAAGAACAAACTGGTGTAGGTGCACTGAAGGACCAGGCTATTAGCTGCAAGAGTACAAAGAGTAGAACTAAGGTTTGTGGTTTAATCTGAACAGTGTTCTCTAAAGAGGTGTTCACCCTGAGCACACAAAACAGGCAGTTCCCCAAAACCAAAAAGCTACCACAAGAGGCAGAGGCCCCATGGAGTGCCAGAGGTACAAATGACTCAGTTAATGATGTTGCTCTTCAGACAAAGGCCATTCACACTAAGCAGGGCTGCAACAAGGCCCAAGCTGTTTGCTGCCTCTCAGGCTATTTCTCAATACAACTGTCACTGGAATAGATTGCCGTTTTGTCCATAGGCATTTCTTACCTGCAGCCACTCCCTCACAATAAGAGATTCAAAGCCACGTATGGTCCTGCAGCTTGGATCCAAGATAATCTGTGCCAGAGAAGTCACCTGGAGTGTCGAATCAGTTCCTTCAGTCCCATGGACTAACACTGATGCACCTTCCCTGTGAAAGAAAGGTGGAAAGGAATAAGAGTGTGAGTGAGCAGAACACATCTAAGGACGTATGCATCCCACTGGATGCCAACGCATCTCATGGACACCAGTGTTGCTACCCTGACAATGCTGAGGTTTTGCTGGCTCTTTACCCCTTCTTCTCTCCCATAAGCTTACTCCCCACCCCACATGGAAGCATACCACCTTCCCCACCAACACTAACTAGAGCTCTGCATCACTTAATGCTTAGTTTCTTGCTAAGCATTCTGGAAATCCAGAACCCTTCCCACATTGACCGAAGATGTGCAGCAAAATCTCTTTTGTGGTTCTTACTGTTTTGCATTGGTACCCCGTTGAGTTATAGCATAGAAATACATCTCAAAATTTGCTGGTGTCATTTATTGTTTTGCTAAGTACTCTGAAATCTTCCCATAAGCACTGCAATGAAGACATATCACCCTCCCCAGATGCTCTGCAAAACAATACTATGAGATTCTTGCTCAAAGCTGGGCTTAATTGTATTTGGGCCTCAACTAGGGTTTACTGCAAGAAAAGTAAGCCAATAAGCCAGTTCAGGAGAAAGAAAAAAACGGCAGAGCTTGGCCTCCACAAAGGCCGAAGAGTTAGTGTGCTAAGCAAGGAAGCTTGTCAAAGAGCCAAGCACAAAGTCTTCTCACTCACCAGCCAGCGCAAGTGAATCAGCAGAACAATGTGAGGAGCAGAGGGAGCTCGGAGCCTGGGGCAGGAAGGTTTTGCATATTGCTAGGGGCCCATGTGTTGTCACTCCCCACACTCCAGCGGGGACTGTCCAGGACAGCCGATTCCCCCCTCTGCTCTTCCTCCATCCTAAGCTGTGTTTGGATACAATATCAGAATCTCATCCATGTGCTCCTGAGGGAAGGACTGGATGGTATTAAATGGCATTTATTCCCCTTAGTCTTCCCAAGCCTTGACCCAATGTCTCACTTCTGCCAACATCCTTACACCCAGAAGGGAAGTTAACTGCAGGTTGTATTTCTTTCTGTGCAGAGATCCAACCTAAGCAGCAAAGCATGGGTAAGAAACATCAATCTACCAAGCAAGCAACCCTGCACACATTACTTGCTTTTTGAAGTGAAAAGCATAAAAATCTATACCTTGAACATTGCAACATTTTTGTCTATAGTCCTATGTCTAAAACAAGCCCCATCCCTCTACAGTACAGATAATCTTCAGATACTCTCTCCCTCCCCCCGGGCAGTGGCAGATAAAGAGGCTGCTTAACAGCCAAGCCCAACTGCAAAGGCTAACTGCAAGCCTGTGCACTCCTCAAAGTGGGGCACACGAGGATAACACTGTTTTCTTAAAGGTCTGGGGCCTGAAAGCTGAAAGGCTTTCAGGCCCCAGACCTTTAAGATGCTGCAAAATCTGCCCCAGCCATTCCCTCCCTGAGGCCAATATAACTGAACCATCCTTGTCAGCTCAGCTATGATCTCCAGGCTCTGAATGAGGCAGGCCAGGCACCGATGCCGAGCTGGCCTGCCATAGCTCCAAGGAAACAGAAAAAGCAAAGCTGAGGTTAAAAATGATGTTGTCCAGAAGCCAGAAGAGTTTTGTCACCTATCTTTCTCATTATACGCAGGCGGGAAAGAATTACAGATAAAACTATTGATCAAGAACAATCCTTTTCTGGCACAGTCAGTAACTAAACAGGCACCGTCAGTGCTCTTAAAAAGCACAGCAGCTCATATTTTAATGCATTAATGCTGTTTTACCAGTGAGACTACATTTCAGCCTACTTGTGTATCCGTATAACACACTCCCTAGCTAGCATGAAAAGCTAGGTTTTCCCTGAGTTTTGAGAAGGGCTTTCCCCTCTCAGAGCCACAAAGAAATCACATTTAGACCCCTGCATTTGGTCTTACAAACTCTGGCACCTGACAGCTAGCTTTTGCTCTCCAGCCTGAGGTCTGAAGACATTCTGAGGATAGTTAGCCAAGTCGGCAGTACTGATTAACGAAATGTTACGTTAAAAGAGGTCACAAGCACTTATAAGGGATGAACAGGATTGCTTAGATAGGACTATGGGGATAAAAATTTCAAGAGGAAAAAGCACTGGACCAGCTCCTGGGGAAAACAAGGAAATACCATTCTTTTAATCTCTAGAAGCAAGGTGGGGTATTGGAAACTTTCAGCTAAAAAAAAAAAAAAGGACTTCTTTTAAAAAGACTGTTCTCACTCTACTGGGCTACCAAACAGCATTTCAGATGGGCACATTCTAACTTAAACCTTCAATAAAACTAACTAAATTAGATTGATTGCATCAGACATAGGAACATACCTTAACTAGATGATCTAATATCTATTCTTGGTCAAGATTTCCTCCCTCAGGCTTGTACTTCTAAAAATGCAAGCATGATTTACTGGAGGAGCATTCCTTAAGCATGATGAAACAGTATCTTGCCAGTTCGTGCAAGTCAGTTCATGGTGGCCAGTCACTAATACTTAAAGTGGAAATAGAGGTATTTAACAAGCAATAGGTAACCAGCAAATAAGAAACCCAAGGCTTTCAGAAAAAGCTTTACCTATCAATACACTGAGCAGCTAGACAAGCTGCAGTTAATATCTCCTTGATGTGAGTCAGCCAGTTGGAAGCTTCCAGTTTACTGAGCCAGCGGTCCATATTGTGGGATTGGTCATTACAGGCTTCCACAAGTTTGATGAGGCTTTCCTGCAGAATATTAAACCTTTGGGAAAAGTGAAATATTATTGAAAACATAAGCAGTAACATAGCAACCAGGACAACATGCTTAGAGAAATACACTAATCTCAAAGTAAAGCACCACAATTTATATGCAGTCATTTCAAAAAGTACGACCCTATAGAAGTTGGGTCTTGTCATTCAGTAAACCTGTTTTCACTGGGAATCCCAAGCCATGGCAGAATACCACTCTTTGGACATAAGTAGTCTTGTCCCTTTCAAAACATGTTGCTTCGTAAGGCATTACAACAGTACGGCCTTTTCCTTATCTTACCTGAACTCTGCGTGTATTGAGCCATATCTTACACTTTCCATGTAAAAACTGTTTCAGTAGTCTCACTCCCATTACCAAGTACAAGTGTGACTGCAACCTGGCATGGACATTAGCAAGTGTCAGCCAAGCTTCAAGTGCTGCACCTTCCTTCTCTGTACTACACCAGACGTTTTGGGGGAGTTTTAACCGTAGAGCTGCAACAGTAACCTGAAAGCCATCCATCACAAGGACACAACCCCACTGTAACACAGAAAATTTTAGACTAGACTCAACTTCTTGACGTAGAGCCACGCTAAGATTAGTTTGGCTAATTTCTTAAGAATTTAAGAAAAAGCAGGGGAAGGGAACACATTTTGTATCACTTCTGCAGTTGCTGCAATATGTCCTCAAGCCCTGGAAAGCTGGTGTTCAGCACGCAGCTGGTAAAACCAGATGTTTCTCTGGTCTTGTTTCACACTATGCCTTCCAGGGGCATCAAACTACTGATGGATCAAATGCCACTTAACGCCGATTCCAGCGTGTGCTCAGGTGTAACAGAGGACACAGCTAGCAGACCAGATCTCAGAAAAGCTGAGAAGGCCAAATAATAATAGCATGAGATATTTAGTCTTCATATATTGTGGTTTATTTATTCCTCTCTATCTGATGCTTATGACCACCTGTAAAATAATCAACATCAAATTTAAGTCCACATAAAAATTTTAGAAGCAAAACCAAATAGTTCAAAGCAATGGCCAGGAAATTCTTTATACTGGCCCCTCAAGAGCTGGCCTATAGAGTGATGATGGAAGTGACTGCTTTCCAATAGCAACATTACTGCACGCCCATGTAGAAGGGTTCCCCAAAACGAAGGCTTAAGAGCAGCTGAACAACGTTGGACCAAAAGCCTATTTAACTTAGTAACTTGTCCCCAAATGACCAAACAATATTAGATGTCCAGAAAAAAGTACTGGATAAGAGGAGTGTGACTGCTGCAGAACAAATCCTCACCTGCAGAAATTTTCTGGCAAGGGACTTGCCCATTCCTGTGCACTACTGCAAGGAGGAACACAGGAAGGCTGGAGTGCAGCTATAGATGGTCAGAGAAAGAGATGGCACAGGGAGATTGCCTGATGTCTGAAACCTGCAGCAGGTTGTTCAGAACGAGGAACCAAACACAGCTTTCCAAAGCCAAATACCTTTATCATCCACATACCCTGATTTTGCCAAAAAAGGAATGTGACCCTATTGACAGAAACCAGGATACACGGCCATTTCTTACAGAAGCAAATACTTTATGGAGCTAGCATGGCTCTGCTAACGCAACCTGACAAAGCCAAGCACAGAGGAGAGCCTGTGTGATTTCACCCACCTCTCAATACATTTATGAATCCTCCTCCACTGAGGATAGTGCGCTTCTTGTTCAAAGCCCCCTCCTTTGGCCCTAGCCTGCTGGGCAACATTCAAGGACCTCGTATCAATGATGTAGCCACGCTTGCCAGGCCGTAGCGTGGCGTTAATAAGCTTCTCGTCTTCTTTACACCGTCTCCCATTTGTACCTGTAAGAGGCTGGCTACTTCGCATCATGACCTGCGGAGACAAATAACGATGAATTAGGCACTGGAAATGGAGAGACTTAAGATTGAAAACCACCAATCACTTGAGCTCCAAGCCAAGAACGGTGCTTTAAACTCACTATGCAAAGGACACCCCTTTGCTAGAGGATTTCTTAGAGGTCTGTAAATGTAGACTGTAAACCAATGGGTTAGATAACTGGGTCTCAACGCCAGGCACAGAGAACAGCTCTCTAGAGAGGTGTGCTGCTGAAATTCACACAGGATGCTCCTGTTTTCCTTTACAACTCAGGTCACTGTAACAATGTTTATGGGAGTGAGATAGCTCAACCTTAAAAAGCTTCCTCTATCAGTGCAGGGGTAAAATTCAAGTGGGGCCCTCCCGGATCTCCAGCTCTTCCCTGTGGAGTTAACACCAGCAAGTGCAGCTCTCACCCCACCGCACTTCCTACTTCCATCTGCTTCAAGTTTGATCCACCACGCCTGGACACAGACAAGCAAACACCCTGATCTGCGCTGCCTGATGCGCAGAAACCTCTCTCTAGTTCTTCCTACAGCTGCTGTTCTCTCTTGCCCTGAATCCTTCAGTTCTTTTAAGTGCAATCCCTTGCAGGGACTGAATTTATTTAAAAAAAAAAAACTAGGAATCCTTGAATTGAGCAATCATTGGCAGGCCACTTTCTAAATTACAGACGTCTTTTTAGAGGCTTTATCCCTTTAATTATTCCTGTAGTACCATCTTTGTGAGCCACTGAACTGGCTTCCTGCTGATGGCTCCTTTATAAACCAACATTTTCAGGATTGTCATCTTTAAGGTCTCTTCCCAACTCTGTTTTTAAAACACTCGAGTCATTCATGTGTTAAAGATGCCTCTTAGGTACAGTTTTACCCAGTGGCTAGACTAATAAACCTTAGGTCCACAGATTTATGAGCTGAGATTTATCTTTAGTAAATGCCTTTCAGTTCAGAAAGCATCCCAGCAGCTCAAGTGATAACTAAAATGTGAGGGCAGCCAGTCACCAACCCCAACTACGCTCGAGAACTCAACAGTCAGGAGAGCAACGTGACAGACAGCATTACTGTCACAAGTTCAAGCACTCCCAGCCAAATGCTTTTATATTCCTCACACTTGAAACATGCACAATTCAGAGAGATAATTGAACAAATCTTCCTTTGATGGTTTTTATTCAAGCCGAGAAAAAGCAGAAAGCACGACTGTTATGAAGTTGGTGGATGGCTGATTTTAAAGCAAAGCAAAAGACTCCAAAGGTACTACTAAGTCAGACTAGACATCCTCTAATTCAGGGCTTACAAGTCTTGGCAACAGAAGATGAGAACACATTAGAGCATGTGACTCAGAAGCCTAGATCAAGTTTACAAGCCGCAGGTTGGACATCCCAGCATCCTCAGAACTGGTTACATCAGCAAGAGATACAAAGAATTACTCAACAATTTCATAAAGTGCATTTCTTAATTATAGTTATCAGTCACTCAATTAGATTTTGGCTTGTTGAGAGGTGGTAAAGTCTGTGCAACAGCAAGAATTTGCAACTCCTGAAACATGTTATACTGACAAGCTCGGAGAACAGATTGTTCTGATCGCTCGTTCAACAGTTACACAGCAGAAGCTGTGCCGGCTCTGGGAATTCTTGCTGTCATCATGACTATGTTATGAAGGAGACAGCCCACCACCCAGAGACAGGACAATGTGGTTTCTGCCATCCTTTCGGCATGAAGCCTCTTGGCAGACAAAGCAAGTAAGGGTGCCAGCGGTGGCTTTACAAGTCTCATCTTGCTCTTACTGCTGTGAGCAAGCTCATGACACATACGCTCCCAAACAAGCGGATTAATAGCTATTTCTAGGATGGACATTACTCATTCCATCACCCAGAAGCAGTTTCACTGCCCACACTTAAGTTGAACTGTCTTAAGTCTAGAGCACAAGTTGTTTTTTCATTAAATGAACAGGTTCACACACTTCCTTCAGGTACAACCACTACTCAAATGCAGCTTACCATCCCATTCTTCTTGTGATAATAGCTGAGGACGGGGAAGCGACTGCCATAGCGAAACATGGCAACTTTCCGAAGCGCTTCATCATCGATGGATTTGGGCACAATGACAACTGGAGGGTAAGAGGGGCAGACAGAGAATTCCTTATTGATGCAGCTTAGGCGCCATTCATCTGTCTGGAAAAGATCAGACCATATAGGCTTTGGGTCAGAAAACAGATTACTACTGTTACGGCATAACATACTAGGGAAGAGGAACTTCCATATTCAGCATAAAGCACGCACAGAGTAATATTGGTGATCTATTCCATTTGCGCCACAGATGAAAGCTCAGTTATCACTATTGGCATAATCGCTTTTGTTTGTCCAGGAATCTGGACCCCCTGTAATAGCATAACTGCACTAATCGGTCAGATCAAACCCAGCACCGTATCTTGTCTCCAACAAAAAGCAGCAAAAGAGATGCTATTCAAGAACAAACATGCCTGGCCACTCTCTGCAGCAAGTCTGTTGACCAGTTCTTTTCCCCACACCTCTTGAGGCTGCCTGCAATCATAATATCTTGTTGCAGCAGCTCCCAGAAGCTCATTACCCAGCATGCAGATAAAGCTCATAGGCAACGGAAGAAATTATCAGGTGACTCTGGTTCTTGAGGTGCAGGACTTGTTGAACAATGGCTCCCCATCTGGTTTATCCACATCCCCAAACAGCACAAAATACGCCCACGTGGTCAGAAATGGGTGATTGCGGCTTTTAATTATTTCCCAGACACAGCAGACAGCATGTCTGCAGTATGCACTACAACATAACTTACTGCATTTGCAAATAGCTTCAATCTCATAGGAAGTAAGAGCATGGTATGTCGCTCTCTCGGGGAGACCCCAGAACAGAAATGTATTCCTACATCAGTAGATTTAGAGGGAAAAAAGGTTGATTTAGATGCAGGTAACACAGGTTCAGACCTCTGTCTGTGCTGGGAGCAGAGTTAGTAGCACTGTCCACAAGACAAAGAAGGCCAAGAAAGCCAAGAGCATTCAACTCCAGACAATGAAGCTGCTTTGAGGTTAAAATTCCAATTTAACATTTCCAGCTTGGTTCTTTTCTATGGGCTCTGCTTTACATAAACCACTACAGCCGTTCCTCCAAAAGCACCTCCTGGAACCAGCACAGCATCTAAGCACAAAGGTCTCATCGCGAACTCCTGTTATATAATTTTTCAGCTTCCAACAGCCAAACACTTGTGAAAGGAGTGCTGAATATTGGCACCCTGCACCCTCGCAGGCACTTGGCATGAGAACTCAGGGTACCCGATACCCAGGGTCAGCCACAGGACTTGGCTCCATCTTGGGCAAAACCGAAGGTCAATGAGCAGCCTCACCGACAAGGAGTCCTCACTTACTGAAGTCCAGGCTGGAACAGCTGACACTGCCCTAACTGCAGCCTCGGACAAGCCCAGCCTTCGTGGAGGGCTTGCTGCTTCTGGGCTGGTACCACAACACCACCTGATGTGTTAAGGACACCATCCAGGTACATCAAATGGCCATGAGGCATATATTTTCCCCATGGGCACAGAGCATGCAGCAGAACCTTGCCTAAAGTTTGGCAGGGAACTGAACTCATGGTCCTCAATAGCAGGACGGTGGCTTGGCTGTGCTGCACCTTCAGTCATTGCATCCTTATCCTGTATTCCTTATGGCCAACAAAACCTGCTGGCAGAAGCCCTGGTGGGGAAAATGACCCAGAAGCCTCTACAACATGTTTTGATTTTAACAGCAGCATTAAATTCTTAAAAGTAGCAGCAGAATAGCAGCCAAATTTGCCTGTAAAAGCTCTAGACACAAAGGAATTAAAATGCAATATAAAAACCTTCTGAAGAGGAACAGGCAGCTGCTATCAAGGTTTTTTGTTTGTTTGTTTGTTTGGGGTGTTTGTTTTTTGTTTTTTAGTTCCTATGCACTGACATGACACAGGTGTGAGAAAGCAAACAAGACCTTAGGTAACTTCTCAGCCAAGGTGTTTTTGGTAGAGACCGGGAAGCATTTGTACGCCACTGTAGCAGGCAGAGACCTCGTACAGATGCCACAAAAAACTCTGCTCATTTGTGCTCAAAGAAAGCTTCAGCTAGACAAAAAGGTAGGGGGATAAAGCAGGTATCACAGGAAGTAAGAGAAGAGCATGACAGTTAAATTATGTAGTAACAGAATACACAAAAAACCCCACGTCAATTCAAGAAGGTTGGTTTAGCATGCATTAATTACACAGCTCTGATCAGAAGTAGGTCTCTTTTCCTCTTCCCTTCTTTCCAGAGACTTACTACCTCTTGCCTTACACCTCCTGACTGGTACCTGTTTATAAAAATGGCTCACTGGTCCCATGGAAAACTAGGATCGATTTAGAAAGGTTTTCTGGCAATGCAGTCCTTTCATCAGATGAACAAGCTGATCCAATTCACAACACTATTTCATCATCAGTAGATCCAAGGCACAGAGTGTGTGGCATAGGAGACAGCAAAATTGTCCCTTTTGGTGGCAGCCTAAGAAAAAGATGCTGGGAAAGGTACACGTCATGTGTATCACCATCACCAAGAACAGCAATTGCTACCGGTGTTCAGTAGCCTATCCGGACAGTCTCGCACCAGCCCTGTTGTAAGCTTATTTCATTATTCATTAGCCTCAAAACAGCTTCTCTGAACATCTACATTTTATAAAAAGCAGAGGTTCTCCCAGATGCAAAGTTAAATTGCCTCCAGCAATCACGTCATAGGCAGAGATGAAAGAAGTTCTGGATCACATAAGGGAGGCTGGCTGGTCACAGCCCATGCTTTTAATGTGCCAGAAATGATACTTTTTTATAGTTTTTTACGGCATCTGTGTTAAATTACAGCAGAATTCATATGATGGCGTGCAATTTGTTTACAATGAAAAAATATACACAGATATAGAACAGAACTGTTAAATACGTTACTGCCACATAGGATATACAGAAGGCAGAATCAGAACTCCACAGTATGCTTTTTTGAGAGACTGGCTATCCCTGATATCACCAGTATGAAAAGGAATGGAAGACTATCGACCTGATTTCTCTCTCACTTTGGTAATTTAACTCTGCCCATAACCTCCTCTCCTGACCATTTATATCATGAAACAGATGATACTGTCATGTCATCCAGTTATAATTTACTGTTACATGGGAAGGAGGAGGAGCGTGGCAGCAATTAGCACCATTTGTCTTGTGCAGCACAGCTACTTCTGCAGAGATCCAGTTAACCTCTGCAATGCCAGCTTCAGACTGCTAAAATATACCCCAACATGAATGAGATGATAGTAAAACCCAACAGCGCAAGGCTCTTCATGGCTTTTGCTTGGGGTACATCTGCAATTTGGAAGAAAAATTTGCCATTACTAACTGGAAGAGCGAGGTAACAGCAATTCAACTGTGTGCAGCAGCAGATGCAGAAACAGGAAGCAGTGAGGACTACAGTGAAAGAGAAGAGGTGAATCTCATCTTCAGCATCCCCAGAAAAGTATGCTGTGTGAAACTCAGAGACAGTACAAAGTTAACACTTACTTCTCCCAGCAAGAGATCTGTACTTTAAGGAATCAGAAAAAAAGTTAATTCCAGTTAAGGCTAGAAGCAGCAAAGGATGGGGGAGTGAGCAGAAAGGAGAGGACGCCAAAGAAAAAAAGAAGGTAGTCAGAAGTATTTTCTTAAATACAGTACAGGATCAACTCTCACTTTTCTTGTCCTAGTACTTGCTTAGAGGTATTGATTTTCAAATGTTACTGAAAGGCTAAAACAACAGTTATCCTTCCCCCTAAAACTTATAATTGCTAGGAGAGGTTGTTTTCCACAAAACAGTGTGAAACAATTTAAGCTCTACTAACAAGCCTTAAAAGAAAAGTCAAGAAACCAGCATGGACCTTGAAGGATCCTGCAAAGCAGCAATGACAGAGGCCGTTCCCAAGGAACGGACAGAAGGCAACAAGCCCTGTTAGTAACAGATTGTGGGTGGACAAGAAGCATAACAACAGATGCAGGCGAAGATGGATGCTTGTCTCATAAGAGCAAAATATGGGCTAGCCACACCATTGCAAACTGAGCCCAAAACCAGAAAATTCAGCTTTTTAAGAAGTTCCAATACAGAAGATAAAGCACAGCTGAACTGTCCAGAACCCTGAGCTCTTTCCTACAACAAAATGGAAGAAAAAAAAAAGGAGAATGAAGAAAGTGAATTTTGTGGCAATGAAATACTTTCATGTTAATTATACTGTTAGTGTACAAACTTCTCAGGGCCTCTTCACTTAACTTTAAGAAGAAACTGAATTTCCAGAGTTACGGTAGCAGTATCCTGCAGTTGTAGAATTTGGCAGAAGAGAAACCTCTCTACCCTGACCTATTAGCTCTTCTCCGACACCTAAGAAAAAATATGAAACCCCTTGCGCATAGTCTAATTCTGTTCAGCCACTTGCTTATTATGTAGTACAATGATGAATACAAATTTTTACACACATTTCACCTGACATACCTATAACCAACCCAGATCTCATGTACTACCCAGTGCTTCAAGCAAAAACACAACACACAACCAAAAGCTGGATAAGCAAATATTAACTATCCTGTGCATCTTTTACTCCATTCACACATTTGTCTATAGTATCTTTAAAGTCTCATCTCACAGTACAGTAATTTGGAGCCCGCAGGCACTGTGGAGTTTTTGCTGTGACGTTTAGTGAAATGTTGATCTGATTTCTTCATATGACTTAATTCTCAGCTGAACTACCCTGTTGATATGTTGGCTTTATCACAACAGCAGTTCATGGAAAGACACTTGACAAAAGCTCTGCTGACCTGTGCTGTAGGTTATTCCCAAGAAAATAAACAGGTAGCACGTACACCAACAGCCATCAGCAAACGACAGGCCACTGAAACTTAACTCCTCCCATTTCTTTAGATCAAATGAAGTCATTTGCCTTAACAGTTCTTCCCTTAACACCTTCATGGACTAAATGCAAGAATGTTGTGATAGTATAGCAGCCTCCCTAACCCTGGAGCTGAGCTGCAGGAGTAGAGTGCTTGAGTGTTTGCTGTCAAATTCTAGCAGCAATGCTAGATGACACTTTGTCAGATCAATGCAACAGAGTGAAATCACACAGGGTGTGTGTGTTGGAAGAAAAAACACATTTGGCACAATATATGCCAAGATAAACAGATAAATTATTATACAGTATAATACCATATTATCAAACTTTTTTTTGATCTTAACTTTTGTAGTTTTACTTTGCTATTATAGAATGTGTCGGAGTTGAAACAACTCTCCCGTAGCAGACAAATGTGGAATTAATACATTACTAGAGCTGCAGTGTGGGTGAAATGCAGTTTTTGACAAGTTATTACCATATTGGGGAATGTAAGGCATAACAGATCCAGACAGATGATTTAATGGAGAGGGAGTAACCTTTTGAATTGTACTCATTTGACTTACTGGAGAAAAAAAGCAGCCATTTACTTTTTCTAGCCTGTCACATAAGAAAGTTTAATTATAGAATAAGAAATATTTGGTCAACAATATATTTATCTGTTTTTTCAGGAAATCAAATCATTTGAACATGGCTTTTGTCACCATTGCATTAAAAAGGAGTTACACCTGAAGTTTTGGGTTAAAAGCCAAGAATTAATCAACAGCTGTTAGGCATGCATATCTTAAAAGAACTGAATTATTGCCCTTGAAACATAGCACTATAAAGTAATCAGGTTTTTAAATGTAAGCCTTCCAAGGAGCATATGTTCAGAAAGCCAAGAGATCCACAAATAAGCTATCAATGCACTTTTAAGCCTCTGAAGGAAAAAAAAGCAGCATATCAATGGATTCATGTTAGCACCTGCACCTTCATGCTGGTAAATACAACCATCAGAAGTGATTCGATTCCTGAAATCTAAAAAGGATTTCAGCTACACATAGAAAACAAAACGTGAACAGAAGCAGAACCATCTCCTGCAATCTTTCATTGAGCTCTAAGAGATTTCCTTCTGCTGCCTTCAGTCCTGCTCTCACACATCCTCCCTTCTCACCAGATAGCACTTCAGCTTCTGGCCTTTTGATTCTAATCGAAAAGCCTGCAAGCTTCCTCTGCTGAGCTGGGAAAGCATCTGCTGCTTTGCCTCCAAACAGGAGAACATTCTGATCACTTGTTTGACTTCCCCAGCTGAAATTAAAACTCAAACTGTGGTGCTAGTTTTTATAATGGGTCAGTTTGTATGTCTTTTGACAGCAGATGAAGATGGGACATGTGAGAGTACTCCAGTTATGAGACAAAAATAGAAAGATCCCTGAACTCCTTTAATTTTCCAGTGATTTCATCACATGAATCCGGTCAAGCTAATCATCTTATTCAGTTATTAGTCATAACCAGGAAGTGATAAATGCTGCAGACTAGCTGGGTTGCAGATAAAAAAAAATCAATGTTCTTTGATGCTGTACTAATGGATGTGGTCTCAGAAACCTACGATGATGCAGCAAGTGCACATATTTAACGTGAAACAAAGATCTGGAACACAGAGATGCTAACCCAAGGCACTATTAAAACAGGTAGGCTCCTGCAGCCGAGCCAGTTTCCACTGTATCAAATTCAGCATTCTAAAGTGAAGTTTGAATAACAGATATGACAGGCAATCCCACAAGAGCAATTCCTACCCTACAGGTACCAAAATAATAACCAACATGCGCTCACTGCACCTGGAAGAATATGACTGGAAATTCCCCCCTGTCTGGACACTCCCAATATTTCCCCAGCACAGACTACAGCGAGGAGTATTTCAAATTGGGCATCTGTAACTACTGTCATCTTCCCAGACAGCTATGAAATCCTCAGCAATTTTTTTTTTTTTTTTTTTAAACCAGCCTCATTTCAGTTAAGGGGTTGACAAAGATTCATCCCACTCCGCTACTCCACTTCAGATGCAAAGTTAGCTAGAACGAACCCAGGCCAAAGGTCTTGCATTTGTTCTTACAATAAGGGGGTCCACCCCCAAAGGACAAGAACATTTCCTACCTTCCTATTGTCCCAGGTAACTTTTAAATAGGCCTCAAAACTCCATTTGTACAAGGTAAAACATAAGTGCTAAATAGGAATATTTAGCTATTACTCCTATTCCATAGCATGGAACAGCTATTTTTAACCATCCAGGATTCCCACTCCAGACACTACTGGGTGAAATACTTCACAAACTACTTGTGCAAGTCTATCCAAGTACCCATGCAAATCCTTAAGATCCAACTTACCACTGAACTGAGGAGCTCGAATTCTTGATCAGGCAGAAAAGAGCGCCAGCCATCTTCGACGATTTCAAACATGGGCCGGTAGAAGAAGGGATACATGAGAGTGACAGAATCCAAGGTGGAAAGCGCCTGTGCAGGCAAGAGAAATAAACAGCTATTTCTCTTCAAAATATCGAAGAGAATAATATTGAAAAAATTCATTCAAACTGCTATTTTATTCCAAAAAACATATAGCAAAGAGTGTTTTGCTCTAATATTGGTGATGCAAACTTAAGCCACCCAAAAGTATCAGCCATTAAGCTCAACATACTAAGTTACCTGCAGGGTAGTTTAACATACATAAGAACCAGTAGCACAAACAAAAGCAGATGATAACAGACAATCCAACTGCAACTGGGGATTTGTACACAGCATATAATTTCTGCAGGCTACACTATGTAACAGCACACCAAAGGATGAGAAAGATGCACACTGAATAGGTATAACTAACGGGACGCATCCTACATGGCATTTACCTGGTTACTAACAACAGAGCTTAAACTCAAGAAGTCACTTCATGTTGTTTGAGGCACGTGAAACTCAACCAGTCTGATTTAGTTTTGCCTCCTCATGCTCCAGCATAATGAAGCCGAGTTTCATTTTCCCGAATGCTGTGGCGAGATATTTGATCAATAAAAGTAGTGTTGTTTTGGTTTGGGGTTGGTTGGTTGTTTTTTAAAAAACCCCAAACCCACAAGCAACAAACAATATTTTAACAATTGAAAGGAAATATCCCAGAATTCTCATTTGCGTTCCAGAACATCAATGACAACCTCCCTAACTGGGAAAAAAAGCTGTTAAGGTTGAGGTCAGATCAGTATCTGAGAACGTAGGTGTTATTTATCCTTATGAATTCTTACCTCAATAGAGCTAGCAATGTTCAAACACTCCTCCATTCCAGGTATATCCAGCTGAATAATTCGCAGATCTTTGCATTTTATAATGATGGTACCCAACGAGCCCACAAACCTACAGCAAGACACGAAGAAAGAGTCTCTTAGGAACAGGATCTTCTAAGGTATGATGAGGTATTATAGCTCTTCCCACAACATATGCCTACAAGACAAAGTTGCATTAGTAGTAATTTGTCTGCAATATCATCTTTCAAAAAATAAACAAACAAAAACACCTCTTTATTTGGTGTTTATAAGTTGTGGTCCACTTTCTTTTTAATTCTATCCTTGTGATACGGCAGTGAGTGGAAGTATGAGTATTAAGAGATAAAGAGAAGGTTTTCCTCCCAGTTTTTCTTTAAATCATGAAAGAGAAAAGCTGTGTTCAGGTATTTTCTGATAGTACTGGAAGCTTCAGCTGGAAGTTTCCAGTTTCATTAAAGTAATGCATTGAAACTTCGAGGATTGCTAAAAACATACGAGTTTAATTTTTAAATTAACATTTGAGTCTTTCTTGTTAAAGACAAGGGAGTGTAACGTAGCCAGTTCAGTTTCTGATACCTGCAGTGCCACGAAGCTATTTGCTCTGCAGACCGCAGAGCAGTTAAGGTCTTACCAGCACAGGTTACAACGCAAGTCAACCCAGAAAAAGCTCTACATTACAAAAC
This sequence comes from Fregata magnificens, assembly GCA_013389945.1. Taxonomy (NCBI): domain Eukaryota; kingdom Metazoa; phylum Chordata; class Aves; order Suliformes; family Fregatidae; genus Fregata; species Fregata magnificens. The sequence continues at coordinate 70,539 of WAAD01018392.1, read as the reverse complement.
AAACGCAGCTCTCACACGCCCTCTCCAGTCTTCCTTACGTGCCTGAAAGAAGGATGATGCCTGAACAGAAACCGAGCGTTTTCTTTATGTTAACTAGCCACTAGTGTTCACAGAAATGCTGTAGATTTTAGTTCACCAAGCAGCGAACTAAGGAAAAGCAGCTGAGTCTCCTCATACACCACAGGAGAGCTTGCAGCACCCAAGGGCGACGCAAGAGGCAGAAGCAGCCAAGACCTGAAGGACCAAGTTTCCATCCCTGGTGGCCTAACCTTCAGTTAGACCATGCATGCACAAGGGCAGAGTCGTACACACTCCAAGGGGAGACCTGTTGCTAAGCTTTAGGTTGCTTCACCTACGCTACAAGAGGTGCCTGTAATTTATTTTAGAATTATTATTACAGCTGAAAGGTCATTCTCTATTTCTTCTGTGCAGACAAAGGTTAACACGCAGAACCAATTATAATTTCGGTAGTGCTGAAGGAAGAACTACAGGCATTTTGACAGAAAAGTTCTGCAACTTCAGCAGAGCCAGTCTGTGCATCGCTTGCCCTCGTTGCAGCGCTATTTCACAGATCCCCAACATAGTAACACAGTGCAGCTACAACGCATCACCAGAGCCGTGTTTCCTTTCCACGTTTCTTTAAGCAAAAAGACCACAGGGGATCACTAGAGACTGTGCCACTTCTCAACAAACCCTATAGGTCACACTTAAGTTGCTTAAAAACCCACAAAAAATTAAGCAGCAGTTTGACAACCATCTGATCATTAGGGAAAACGCTGTTTTGTACAAAAGACACTCATATCATGGAAGTGGGAGAAGAGATTTTATGAACCCGGCACAGTGTCACAGCTGTTGTGCACTAATAACCTGAAGCAGTGCCGAACGGGACCTTTCTACAACCTGTATTGGTTTAAGAGTCTCGTTATTCCATTCTCTCCAGCACCGAGAACATACTCTTATCCTTTTATATGGCAAAGTTTCATTGCAGTTACATTCACACAAAGCTACTCTCAGAGAGGGAGAGGTCTACTCCAGAGACCTTCTAGAAACTAGGGCTGGCAGCAAGGGCTGCAAGTATCTGCAGATGTAGCTAACTGTTATAAATCATGTACTGAGCTAGCAACACGCTACTCCCTCACCGTAACTTAAAATGTTCCTTGCTCATTTGGTACTAACTTACAATGTAACTGCGACTAAGCTCATTTAAAAAAACAAAAGAAGGAAAAGCTTGTTTATAATAATTTTCAAAACGGAGCTATGGCTGGTTTAGCACAAGCAGTAAGGAGGATGAGGCCAAAGCACCCTGATGACTGAGCAGTACTAGATGGGAACAGATTTCCTGAGGTTTCCACCACTCTGTTCCTCTCCACCCTCAGGCCAAGATGCAACATTTCTCAGAAAGGCTCAGAGAAATCAGGAACATGGGAACAAACTTAATCAGTGTCCAGTACTTCACCCATTCTCCAATTCTGAGGCAACCTGGTATTTTTAATTGCTGATGCTTGATTTCTCCAGTCTTGCTGGCAGAAAGGAAACCTATTCTTCCAGATTTCCTTAAAAGGCAAGGAAAACAGGGGACTGTCTTTGTAATTAACAACAACAAAAAAATATTATGAGCAAACTGAAAAAAGGCCCAAGGTGAGGAAGCAGAAGACAATGACCAGGTGAGATGGGACTGCCACTCAACAAGGGGGCAACAGTACACGGAAAGCAGACAAAAGTGATGGTAAGATTAATCCCTGAAGTCCCTGCAACAAAAAGGGGATGGGCCAGAATGAAATGGAGTGCTGCAGCTACAACTCAGCGTTACCACGTCATTCCCACAAGGGGTATGCTGTTAAAGTGTTACTGATTTCCGTAAGCAGTTGGAGGAGTAGGGGGATGATGCTGTCGAGCAGTAGGAGACTGATCTAGGGCTGAGAAAGTCCAGCATCCACTTCTGCGGTCAGTTTTGCTGGGTGGTCCAAGGCAAATCACTTCATCAGTGCCTCGGCTTCCATCTCCGTTCAACAGTGGTAGAGATGCATCCTTTATAAAAAGTGTTTCAAGAACTACTGACGAAATCCACTGAAGAATTAACACAGAGTACTGTTGACAAAGGTGTTTAAACATAAAAATCCCAACTCTATATACGACAAAAAAATAATCTCAAGACGCAAGAGTCAAATATCGATATCCAAATAGAATGAGAATCAACCTGCCCGTGCCAACACTCTGCCCTGTGCTCTGACTGCCCTTTCTCCTCTCCAGACCTGGATTTGAAAAGGCGGAGGTGCGAGCCACTCTTGACAACCACTTTTCAACCCATAATGAGACACAAGCAACTAGGTATGGGTAGGCAGGGAAATTCGGAGCCGTACCTTTTTTCAATAGAATCAATGTTGGAGTGCAGCAGCCACAGCTCCTCGGCATTATCTTGACGCCGTGAAGAAAAAATGAGATGATGGCCAGTCAAACACAGAGTCCCCTCCACGGCCAAGTAGAAAGGGCGGTGCAGGATGACGTTGTCCGCTCGAGGGGTCTTGATCAGCTCCGCAAACTCCATGCTCACGAGCAAAACGAACGGGCCTGGGGAAGGCCTTTGCCACAAAAAACTTGCTGGGGAAACGGGTATAACCTCACCAACGCCAGTGGGGATGGGACGGAGAACCTGGGACAACCTGGGGATGGTCTACAACCGGCGGGCAGCCCTGTACGATGCCCCCGAGGCAGGCAGGGGCATAACCCAGGGGGTGATCCTGCCTCCTGGCACGCTGGAGGAGGCCAGCCCGCTCCGGGGAGGGGGGGAAGGTGGAAGGATGGTGCGGGGAGAAGGAAGGGAGGAGCGGGGGGATACCACAACCCCCGCTCCGAGAAGGCCGACGCCCTCCCAGGGCACCCGGCGGGACGCCCGGTGCCTGACCGAGGGGGCCCCGGGGGCGGCTCGGCGGCTGACAGAGGGGAGTCGGGGGAGGGGGGACGACGGG
>WAAD01018392.1:9649-67349 GCA_013389945.1 Fregata magnificens | reverse complement strand
GGGAGCCAACGGGGAAGGGACTAGGCGCGAGGGGGGGCGGGGACGTGGGCGGAGCTTGGGGAAGGGGCGGGGCGTTGGGGAGCGGGCAGGGAGCGGGCAGGGAGCGGGCAGCGGGGCCGAGCTCAGGGGCTTTCCTTGCTGAAGCCCTTTGGTGGCGGTTGCAGCCCACGCAGGCAGCGAGCAGCCGCGGTTTGGGTGCAGAGCCTGCCTGGAATCGAGGTTCCTTTGCAGAGGGCCCTGCTACCCTCAGCCCGGCCGCTCTTGCTCGTGCAAAAGGCCAAAGATTCAGACCTACGACCCTTTGCGTCTTCCGAAATACCCCCCAGATGCTCACGCGGCTCTTCTCCAAGACCACCCGGCCGTGGCAGAGGTACCGCTCTGCAGACACCTCCCCCAGCACAGCCCTCCTCCACCCTGGGCCACCACCCAATATTTTTGGTGTTGGGGAGAGCGGCGGGTGAAGGGACCCAGCCCCGCGCCCCGGAGGAGGCTCAGCGGCACGCCAAGGATCCGAGATACGACGTCTCTTTCTCTCCGCTGGAGCGGCTCCCTGTACGTTGCATAAGGTCCGGTCTTCAGCTCAGCATCTTCCCCGCGCACCTCTCAGGAACACTTCAACCCCTTCTCCCACGTGCTCAAATCCCCGTCGCTAGCAGCATCAACGCTCGGTTACGTTATATGCCGTTATGTGTTAGTTTTGGACGTTTCCAAGCCTGCACGTCCCTGCTACCCAGCCCGGGAAGGAGCTTTCGCAGTCCCCCCCCGGGCCTTCGACAGCCCCCGCACAGCCGACTCGTTGTCTTTATCTGCTGCTTTATTATTCCCACTCGCAGGTTCCCAAGCGCTTTGGCTGCACCTCTGAGATAACTAGGGCTCCTGATTTCCAGGCTCTGCTGCCTGCACAGAGAACAGGGCAGAAGCAAACATAGAATCATAGAATCTCCTGAGTTGGAAGGAACCCACAAGGATCATCGAGTCCAACTCCTGACCCTGCATAGGACAACCTCAAAATTCACACCATGTGTTTGAGGGCGTTGTCCAAACGCTCCTTGAATATTGTCAGGCTTGGTGCCGTGACTGCCTCCCTGGGGAGTCTGTTCCAGTGCTCCACCACCCTCTGGGTGAAGAACCTTTTCCTAACGTCCAGCCTAAACCTCCCCTGGCACATCTTCCTGCCATTCCCTTGGGTCCTGTCACTGGTTGCCAGGGAGAAGAGATCGGCGCCTGCCCCTCCTCTTCCCCGTGTGAGGAAGCTGTAGACCGCGATGAGGTCTCCCCTCAGTCTCCTCTTCTCCAGGCTGAACAGACCAAGTGACTTCAGCCACTCCTCATATGGCTTCCCCTCTAAACCCTTCACCATCCTCGTGGCTCTCCTCTGGACACTCTCTAGTAGCTTCGTATCCTTTTTATACCGTGGCGCCCAAAACTGCACACAGTACTGAAGGTGAGGCCCCACCAGCGCAGAGGAGAGCGGGACAATCCCCTCCCTCGACCAGCTAGCGATGCAGTGCTTTATGCACCCCAGGGCACGGTTGGCCCTCTTGGCTGCCAGGGCACACTGCTGGCTCATGTTTAGCTTGCTGTCAACCAGAACCCCCAGATCCTTCTCCGCGGGGCTGCTCTCCAGCCTCTCGTTCCCCAGTCTGTACGTACATCCAGGGTTGCCAATGCAACGCCCTGTTTTGGGCTATATCCATTTTTTCTTCCAAGCGTGAGTCCCTGCTGCAATCTAAGCTTTCCTTACACCTACGCTCTTCAGACAGGACAGACCCCCCCCCGCCCCCCCAGTAATATCATCCTGGGCATCATCCCAAAACTTTTCCCTTGTCAAAGGGGACAGCTGTGGACTGTGGCTGCTCCTTTATAACATGGTACATCCCGTGACACTGCCAACATCCTACAGCTGGTGGGGAGGATGCAGAGTCAGGCATGCATAAGCCCCAGTGCTTTTCCCCGGGTTAGTACCGTAAAGTCCATCCCTGTTAAGGAAGTCAGAGAGCTTGGGCACAGCTGAAACTCAAAACTCCACACTGAATTTGTTGGCAGAGGTGCGGGCAGGGATGCAGTCGGCACCAGCTAGCGCTGATCCAGGCAATGCCAGGGAGCAGCTCAGGGGTCGGGCAAGCTCCATTTTGGAGGCCAAGAAGGTCTTAACATTGATGTGGCCAGACTAAGCCTGGGGTCCAGAGGAGAGGTCCTGGCACGGGGTGGTGGTTCACCAGCAGGGGGGTTTCACCAAAACCAGTGAGTTAGCAGGATTCAACCCCAAATTCGAGGTGGGTAATGCTGAAACCCAGCATTTACCCTGAGAGTATTTGTGAGACTGAGAAGGGCTGTCTACAAACCCCTGTGCTTCCAAGCAAAAGCGAACTTCTACGCAGCAGTAAGAAGATGAAGGACTCTTCACGCTGATGGTAAATACCAAACATCTCCCGAAGAGGGGCTCTGCCGGCTGTGTTGGCCAGGGCCGGTCCCCAAAAGGGGACACTGGACCGGGTGGGTGGATGCGGGCTCCGATGCAGAACCACAGGTCTCGCTCACCTGGAGAAACTCTGATTCCTTAGCCTCCATCTGCTTTATCTCTGAAGAAGAACAAAGCATGAAAATCAGGTCATTGGACATTTCTAGGGCTCTCTTTGGAGGAGATGAATAGCTGTTTGGTACCATCCTGTCCCTGATTGCTTTGGTGGTGCAAGTTCAAGGTTGTTCAGTCCCTGTATGATGGAAACAGCCTGGAACTATCTGTGGAGATGCAAACAGGCAGCTTTTGATGACAGCCTGTTCTAGGCAATTGCACATGAGAAGGATTGCATAGGTGTTTAGATACGGTGACCTGAATTTTTATACTCACCTCTGGTGGTGAGTTCATTCTGAGTTTGTCCAGGCTGTTACCTGCATGTCTTATTAATGCTGGCAGTTTAGGTGATTTCAATATCTGAGAATGATTTGAAAGTCTAATTAATTACATTCTCTTCTCATAGATATATGCAAAGGTTCATAATAAGGAAGGTTAATTCTCCCCTTACAGCAGTTTGCACTGATCCACACCATCAACCCCTCCAAAAGAGAAGAGGGGTCTCTCCCAGGTCTGGAGCTACCAGGGCATGGGAGTCCCACATGTAACTTAAAATAAAAACATGTCTACACTGCTGCTTTCGGTCCAGTGCTGAGATGACCTGGAAGCAGCACAGAACTAATCCTCTCTGCATTTTACTGTACAGACTGGGAAGCCTTTGGTATGAATCCAGAGCTAAACACAAACTCCCACCTTGGGGCATGAGCAGGACTGTGAAAGTACTGCTGATCCGTGCAGTTTATCCTGGCTCAAGATGAAAAGCTGCTTCACTCTCCTTCACCATGCACAGTGGTGCTGGAGATCCCTCTGCGACTGCATACGGAGGACTGGTGCTTTGGGGATATCCTCAGCTTCAGGAGAGGAGCCTGGGGTCTCCATGCATCTCCCTCTGCCTTGCAATCAACTTATGGGTATTAACCATCCTGGACCTCCTCAGAGATACTGCCTGGGCTCTCACATGTTCACGCCCTCCATCCCCATGGCCCCCACAGCCCCCATCCTCACGAAGCACCACCAGACCCCACGGACCGAGTGACAGCTGCTTTCTCGGTGGGGTGGCCTTCATCTTGCTGAAGGTGCTGTGGGGTGTTATATTTATTAAAAGCATCCTCACCAGAACCATAGAATCATAGAATAGTTTGGGTTGGAAGGATCATTTAGAGATCATCTAGTCGAAACCCCTGCCATGGGCAGGGACATCTTCAACTAGATCAGGTTGCTCAGAGCCCCGTCCAACCTGACCTTGAATGTCTCCAGGGATGGGGATGCTCAGCTGAAGAGTGGCCGCAAAGGAAAGCAAAGGCTTCAGCCCCATGGGCAGCAGGGAAACAGCACTGTCGCCCCAGTGAAGGAGAGAAAAGGAAAATTTGGGCAGTGGCTGCACACCCTGGGACTAATTATAACTGCAGCGCTTCCCCCACCATAGTCCTGATGACTCTGCAATCCCCAGGCGATGCGTGGAAGTGGATCGTCTCTCTCCCAGCTCAGAGAAAAAAAAAAGCATTAAATAGAGCCCCCAAATTGAGGGCGTATCAGATATTACACTGACAAAAAGGAGCAAGAGGTGCTTTAGAAATGCGCCTAAGAAGAGGAGCGACTGGCACTCAGGTGGGTTTCACCGCCTGCCTTTTTCTGTCTTTTTGCCATGTGCTTTAAGGAAAACGAACTGCTGCCTGGCAAAGCTGAAAGACTTGTACTCAAAAAAGTTTGGCTCAAATCTCATCTCTTCCAGAGGAATCTCTGAATATTGCTGTGAGGGTCATCCTGCTCTTTTGGGCTCATTTTTCCTCCTGTAAAATAAAGATCGGTAATGTTTGGAGCAGGCTTCTTCCCTTCCTGTATTTCAACACTGCCTGGTGCAATACAGCTCTGATATCGGTCAGTAAACATTACTACAATCTTCTGAAGAATGGAAGATGTATGGGACATCATGAAGAGTACAACATGTCTCTTGTGCAATAAAACCCCACTGGCCTGACAACTTTTTCTGTTGGTCCTGCACAAATTATCCTGCCCTGCATTCCCAAACCCACAGCTGCCACTCCCCACTCGAGGAGAAATAACCCAACCCACAGGCTGGGCTGTGCACACCAACATTTTTAATATAGCCTCATGGCAAGGGGGTACAGACTTCCCTGTACAAGGGAGAGAACTTGCACAGGTATTTGTGAGGATGCATTTGGTTCATAATAACAGATTAATCAGGGCTCAGCAGCCACCGTGCACCATAAGCTCTTACTTGCTCTGATAAAGTCTCCTAAGAAACAGCATCCCTATCAAGCAGGAGCAGCATGCACATCTAAAAAGTGTCCAAGCAGAAGGAAATGCAGCTAAATCAGGACTCTCTGCCAAATGCCCAGAGATTCCTCTTGCCAGATCCCTAAACGCCCGGCCATCTGCTTCCCTCTGCCCCATAATATGTCTTGAATAGGTTCGCCAGGAGGCTTGTCTGGCCTCAGCAGGAGAAGGGGCTCTTCCCACGTCTTCCTTTCCTGGCTGGAGAGGAAGACGTCCGGGTCTCTGGCCACTGTTCCCGCATCTCCCTGAAGGACCCCAGGGCACGGGGCAGACTCGGGGAGCAGAGGTTCCTCTCCCTGGTTGAAGGCGGTTGGTCTGGATTCACCGGTGAGACCACATCTCGCAGCTCAGAGGCAATTATCATGATTTTAGGCTTTCCAGCAAGCGAGCTCTCCTCCACTATGTGTGCTCATACCAGCAGGGTTTTGCCTGTGAAATCCAAGAAGTAATTGGCTGCAGAATAGCAGAGAATCACCCTCCATATGCTGCAGTCCCATGACCATTTGCCTCTTGGATGAGCACTAGTATTTTTTAGGGCTCTCTACTTGCTTGTTTTCATTCCTGAACTAGATCGTGATCTTATCCAAACACCCAGCTGCTTTACCCTCTGATGTTTTCCTAGGAATGGGAGTGAAGGAGCAGCAAGCACAAGGTAAAGGATGTTTGTGGCTGAAAATCATCTGTGATTGCAGTGACCACATCCGTAGTGGTAAATCCAAGGCAGCCGTGAGGCCAGCTGGCATGACCAAGCCATATACAGGATATTAGGTCTCCTGGCTTCCCAAAAAGGGATCCACAGTGGGCGGCTTGCTGGGTATTAGTCCCTGTGCTAACTCTTGAGCTCTGCCTAGGACCCAGTTTGCCCAGACAAAAAGCGTGCCAGTGGCTGTGCTAAATTTTATGTCTTAGCCTGGTCCTGGCACGGCTTCATTTACTGGTGTGGATGTAGCCAGGGGGTCTGGAAAAGAAAGAGGTGGAGAGCAAAACCCTCCCGTAAAGAAACAGATAAATTATTCTATTTATACAAAATTCGCTACAATGGCAGGAGAGTCGGCCGAAGCTGATTTATACGTTGTTTTCCACTTAATATCCGTCAGTATGTCTGAGCACACAGCACTTCCTAAGAGCTGCCATACGCATTTCTTCACTAAACCGTATCTGAAATATATGGTTTCCCACAAACCGGGTTCATCCTCTTGACAGCTGGGAGGAAGGAGCCTGCAGGTGTGGGAGAGCTTCCCGGTTAGCTCTCCTGAAACCACAGCAACGTCAAACTGGGGATTTGGCAACTGGAGAGTGAGTGGGCAAGTCTGAAGACAGACCGCAGGAGGAAGGAGGCTGGCAGGATGCGATAGAGCAGACATATGTACCCAACACCGCAGACACAAGGGTTCCTTGAGTCTAAGTTTCCTTAATAAATTATTTTTAGCAGAATATAATTTTTTTTTTTTTTTTTTCAGGGAATAACTAGTTTCTGGTGAAGCTTTTCCATTTTGTCATAAAGAATCATGGGACACTGCATAATGTCCAGAAATTTAACATTTTTTGCTAAGCCTTTTGTCTTTTCCATCTCAAGGGTTTTTTTTAGTTTTCGTTTGTCAACCTGGGAAATGTCTGGACAATGAAAAGGGAACTCTGCGTTTGTTTTCTCTTCATTTTGGGAAAATCTTTTCTTGTTGTGGAATTATCCAGGCACTCACCAAGGACAAACCTACAGGTCTCTGCGCTCTTGCAGTATCTTTAGGGCTGGCCATCCGAAACACACGGACAGCTTGATGCCAAAGTTGTATGCAATTATTCTGAGTGAATGAGAACAATTACTCGGGTACAAATTGTCCCCAAAACTTTCCCCAGCACTCATTACTACCCGTGTGGGAAGGGTAGGGTATCTGATATCATCTGCATTTAGCTTTTTCAGAAATTGTTAGGGGGAAAAACCCAACCTTTTTCATAGACTCAAAAAATATTGAATTCTGAAGAAAACATCAACTTAGGCCACTGCATAGGGGTCTGATAATATTTCATGTGTTGATGTGCCATGACCTGATTTATTAGGTGGAAGCATGGACGTTTTTGAGAGTTTAGCTCTGGATGTGAGTTAATATTTGGCGGGCCCCGAGATCTCTCAGTGTGGAGGGAGAAAAATAAAGAGAAAGAGAATTTGGTGGCAGAGAAGAGAAACCCCTGTGGTTATAAAGGTTTTCCATTAGACAGCAGTGTGAATGAAGGGGCATTAATGAAATTATCTTGACCTGCACATGGTTTTAAGTGGAAAGATAATTAAGCAGACATTTATACAGTGACTACAGTTTGCAATAGAGACAACTATGGTTTCTCTGGAGCCCACAAGAAGGCATTCTGTCATTCAAGTGAACAGGGCTCCTTTTTCACCTGTTTCTGAAAGGGCAAATGAGGATAACGTGAGGTGATGATAAAAAAAATTGTTTATGAACTGATTATTTATGATTACTATTTAAAAGCTGTGGTGCTTTTCCAACATAGTTCTGGGTGCTTTTCCATAGGATATGGGTTGGGTTGTCTGTGTCCTAGGAGGTGCATACATTGGCGTAATTCTTCATGACTTCAAAGCTGGGTTCTTGGGGTCTGACCGAATTTAGGAAATTACCAGATCATTTCTGAGAAAGCTTCATCGTGAATTGCCTCTTGAAGAGTATAAATTAATATATCTTCAAAACCAAACCTGCCTGGACTTGATGGAGACTTGATGAGGGCTTCTGCTTAAAAAAAATGAAGGGTTTATGCAGGAAGATCAGAACTGGTGAAACCTGGCACATTGCCCCAGAAGAAATTGCAGCCTGTTTAGCTATTAGTTCATCCCTACGAAGTGAACAGGCTTGTCACGGTTATATTAAGGGACTTAAGAATTATTTTTTTCCCCCTTTGTATTCTCTGTATATCCAAATGCTGTGGTTATGCCACAAATACATCTGATATAGCTGTGGTCCTTCATCACAGCCCTGACAGACAGGGAAGAAAGTCTCCAACTGAAGTATTTTCTGAAGACCACATTTCACGGTGGGTTAAACAGGCAACATCGATAGGACCTGAGGAACCATTTAATCAACTCCAGGATGCCCTTTTGATGCTCAAAGCCACCAGCATGGAAGTCTGACTCAAAGGCTTAGGAAGTTTTGCTTGAGTAGGCAGGGGGACTTGAGGAGCTACAGGTTTGATAGACCCAGTATGAGCCTCCCCAAAGAGCGGGGACAGAGACAGCAAGGCCAGCTCATGTCTAATTCAGAAACAGCAGTGAACAACCTGTTCTAGAAAACAGGAGAGGAGCAGCAGCAGCAGCCGACCACCTTCTTCCTCTGTGGACCCTCCTTGGCCACCAAGTCAGCCTGAGGCAACATCTCTGTGCATCAGCCATACTTCCCATAGCTGCATTTTCCTGCAAATATCCGTAGATTTGTGCACACTGGGTTACAGTAGGCACCTCTACACATTTCACTCTGTGTCTACAGGTCCCATGAACTCCACAACCAGGGAAAATGGTTGTAAATGTCAGGAGGTGGAACTGCACGCCGGTGTTGTCAGTTCAGCAGTGACTGCTTAGGTTGTGCTGAGTATTTAAGATCAAATATGAACAGGCTGAATTAGGGTTTGCTAGGCTGAGTGTCTAGGGTAGCTTCAGGCTGTCTGAAGCATTACTTGTCAGGGAAAAAAGGGTTCTCAGCGTGGGAGTAAATGTTCTCTCTGTTGGATGTTCAGAAGTGGAAATCTTTTCCTTCAGAATCCAATTAATGGTTCCAGTTAATAAAGAACAAATGGCCAGAGTACCCATGCTTATATGTGACAAAGAGATTAGAGATAGGGTAGCCCAGTAGGGTCAGACATGCTCCTGCAAGCTGAAATGCCTTTTGTTCCACTCCCTGTTGTAGGGAGTGGGATAAATTTAGAGCAATGACTTGTCATTTCAGAAATCAAAAAGGACACAGAGAAAGCGAGCACTGGAAAAAAAGTCAAGCTGTGCTATAACTCGCCAACGGTGCTGAAGCAGAGTAAAAGTCTCTTTAGCCGTAAGATCAGAGACAAAGCAGAGCTGCTGTTGTAGTACGACGGCTTTGCAGAGAGCGTCAGCACAGCCCACGGATGAATATTTTGCTGTGGTGTTCAGGATGGAGTAGGGTCAGAAAATCGAAAATAACTGGGAATGACCTTAGTGGAAGCCAGTCCCACAGAAGGGGGGAGACTTATTCAATACCATCCTTCCCAAAATTCAGAAAAGTGGCACATAAAACTGGGCTGAAATAACAAGAACTTCTCAGGAGTCTTTTCAGTCTGTGACTCCACTGTAAAATTTGAGAACAGCACAGTATTACAGTTCAGAGCGAGAAGGAAAAAAAAATCATCCAGGTGAGTATGATCTGATCTCGGTATTATGCAAGGCTTTGAGAACAAACAGGCAAGCAAGAATACCAAAGAAAATGCATCGTGAGTTCTCTGCTGAATAGATTTCAACAGACTGACCTGATGAAATAGGGTTTCTTAGTAAAGAGAAGGCATCAGAGCTCATCAAATGCACTTTAGTGAAGAGCATTAGTAAAATGTTCGTGAAAAACTACTTTCAGTGAAGTAGAGGGGATTAATAGAGGCACTGTAAATCAGCTGAAGTATAACCTTGAAAGGGAAAGTGTCAGGCAGGAGGGAGGTTACTGAGAAATTTTCTCAAGGGTCATTCTTAGAACAAAAATTCAAGTGTGAAAAAGTAACATACTGGACCCAAAGCTAGCATGTGCCATTGATACAGGAAAAGATTAAGGTAACACACAGAAAGAACTGGGTCATCGTAAGGACTGGGGTCATAGAAATGAGATTCACAGTGTAAAAAATCATGAGATTCATAGCGTAAAGTTGTTCACAGTGTGAAATTTTTGCTCATGTGCCAGAAGACTAAAACCAAGACTCTACTCTTGCAAATACCTTGTCACAGGTAAAAAGAAGAGCTGTATTAATCTGATCGCAGCAGAGCTCTGGGCCAATAATTCAATGTAGCTGTGGAGAAGGCAAATGCAACAGAGGCATCAAACTCTGGATAGAAACAGAGCAGAACTCATGCCTTTACTGATATCTTTCTTGTCCTGAGGAGCCCAAAACTGGACACAGGACTCCAGATGCAGTCCCATAAGTGCGAAGTAGAGGGAAATAATCACTTCCCTTGACCTGCTGACCGTGCTTTTGCTGATACAATCCAGTACACAGTTGGCCTTCACTGCTGCAAGGATACCCTGCTGACTCACATTGAACTGAACGTTTGTGGTTGGTGATGCTACTGGAAATAACGTGTTTTGGAAAAAGGATGTGGATTTATATAGTGAAATGGAGGAAACGTCACCTTGAGGGAAGATAAGGAGCTGAAGCAGTGTGGCTTATCAAAGCTTTGCACTGGGGAGTGATTCAGTTCAGGGTACAAGTATCTTCACAGGGAGAATATACCAAAAAATACCATTTAACTGAACAGAGGAAGGCATAACCTCCTGATGCTTCTTCTTGTTTAAACAGACTAAACTTAGAAAGAAGGCTTAAGAAAGTTCTTAAGAGTGAGAGTAATTAATAATAGAAGTGGCAATGTCTTAATTTCCTGGAGATCTTCAACTCATGACTGGATACTGTTTGCCAGGGAAAATTTTCACTAAGAGTGCAACTCCATGGCTTGTGAAGTCCAGAAAATCTGATTATATTTACTCCTCCTTCTTTCTTTAGTACATAGAGACGTTGTGATCTTGAGCTACCCTAGGGTGCACCCATACTCTAATGTAAACAGCGCTGTACTCCTAAATGGTTGGTGAAGTCCCAGGAGCTGACGTGTCCCAGGACAACTAGCCCCAGTTTCACCAAATCCCAAGTGCAAGTTCAGGAGTTACCATGGACCAAGGACCATGCCCAAGAGGCATTTTGGATAGAACCACACTGTTTTGGAAGCTGGTAGAGTTTAATATCACAGTGATGGCCAAACCAGGCCAGCTGGTCTATGGACCAGGAGATGGGTCCTGATGCTGTTTAGTTCATAGCAAATGAAAATGTTTGAGCATCTCAGCAGAAACGCAGACGGCAAGATGAACCAAGGCTGCAAAACTCCTCGCCTCCACAGCTGAGCGAAGTTATCCTTTTGACATCTCCTTGCTGCACAGCGTAAAGTTCAGCTGACTTAGACTGGCCAAGGACTTGGCTTCAAATTTTCAACTGCAAAGAGGCAGAGGAGAGTAGTCCAGAGATCCCACTTGCCTCTGCTCTCTCATTATCATCTGAGCCATTCACCCACTTGTCTTTCCCTCTTCTGGATTAAATGAACCAAGAGCAGTGGAAAAGGGAGGTCCTCTGGGCACCACGAGCCACAGAAACAAATCATGTCTTGTTGAAAGAGCTAGGTGAGGACTTTTATCTGCTTGTATGAAAATTTACAACGGAAGGGTTTCACAGATAGCTTATAGGTATCTGATACCCTTGAAAGGCGATAGGATATGATGGGATGGGGTGGGATAGGACAAGACAGTTTTCTTACTGCCCTCCTTCCCCCTTGCAAATGTGTCCAACATAATTTAGTACAGGTGAAAACCAACGAGTCTAGCTTAAAACCAGCGAAGACCATCATTTAATTTGCTGGATAATTTATCTGTCGTTTTAAAGAGCTGTCAAGGTACCCACTTTCTACAACAGCATCCATTGCATCTGCCTTTCCTGGAGCACCTCATCAACATAGAATCATAGAATCATAGATTCTAATAGAGTCTGTAGAGTCTAATTAATCTGGCAATTACCATTGCTGCCCAGTAGAAATCCTCCATACGTAATACTCTGAAGTAGGCTAGACCAAGTCTATGTTCACTGCTAAGCATTTTGGGAAAGATTTGCAAAAACTGGTAATTGCAAGGTAACGAATGAGAGAAAACAAGCCCAGATTTATATCATGATGACGGTCTATACATTTCTTATTACCACTCTTGAAAATATTTAATTTACTGGTACAGAGGCAGCCTGTGTAAACAATACAAGGATCACAGAGGTCACTACGCTTACCAGGAAAAAGCTAGAAAGAAATAAGCCCCATGAAAACATCTGTGCAAGGTGACGGATCTGCCTGGGGACAAATGGTTCTAGAATTTCTGGGAAAAAAATTAATTACATCAAGGCTAGATCATATACAATTCAAAAATACAGTGAAAAATATGTTTTATGAAGAAACATAAAAGACCCTTCCCCTCCTCTGCTGGCTTTTCTCCAGCTCTGCTGTGTCTCCTGTGGTGCAGAGTGATTTCTTTCATGTATCTGTACAGTCATCCAGACTCATCCTTTCTAGTCCTTGTGCCTTAACTCAAAGGAGGAAATTATAGCTGTTGGCTTTGCATCCGGAAAAGATGAATTCACACAAACACTGCAGCTCTGCATGCTGAGCCAACACTAGCAATGAGTGGTGGTGTTTGTTTGAATTCAAATGTGAATAGCTTGAATGAGGGATTCCCTGTTGAACATTTATAGGAACATACACATTCAATAACTATAAAATAAACTCTGCATCTGGAAAAAACCCAGTTGCTTGTCAAGCAAAAAAGAAGCTGCTTAGCATAACAGTAATGATTTCTTTTCCTTCAAAATTCCAGTAAATGGATTTATTCATTTTAAAAGGTTATGAATGGTCAATTGCAGAAACAAGCAGATTTATTTCCCTGTAGTGCTCATGGGAAAGAAGAAAAAGATGGAGTGCAGAGCAAAGGGAAAAAGCAAAGACTGAAGGAGGGGGCTAGGAGGGTATGAACATGTAGTGGCAAATAATTGGGGGGAGGCATAAGAAAGAGAGAAGGAATGGAGAAATCTGGAAAGGGGGTAAATGAGTGATAGGTGGGAGACTGGGAGGAGTCTTTCTCCAGTCTACTCTTCAGCAATCTGAACATACAAAATTTATGGTCATTGGAGACTGTATTAAAAATTGTCCCACTGCAGGTTGCCCAGGCAAGAAGACTCTGAGCCGGGTAATTCCTAATTTTGATCTTGCAGCTCTCTCTGTCCTCTCTAGCTTCCTAGCTGCTGTGTTACCTGGGTGGGCATGGAGAAAAACAAGAGAAAAGCAAAACAGTGTAGAAAATGCTCATGCCTGGAGGCCAGGGGAGATCTTGGTGCACTGGGAGCAAAGAACAATACTCATCAAAAACAAAGATAGAGACATTGGTGCTTAGAGATGGACTCCTGCCACGAGCGGCGTGGCAGGAGGAGAAACTTGAGCAAACCCATCTCCAAAGAGGCGTTGTTTGCTTGCCGGCTTGTGCAATGTCACCCCGACCCACTGGTCCCACTCACAAAGGCACCTGGCAGCCAGGTCCATGCTCCAGTGGGCTTCTCCTCGCTGCTCGCCGGCCACTTTCACCAACCCGGACACACAGGGGTGATTCCCCCTCCCCCAGATCCGGCTGCCAGGACTCCGCTGCCAGCATGCACGGAGCTGCCGGGCACAGCTCTGCTCAACCCAGTGCCAACCAGGACTGCCGACAGCAGAGCTGCTCCCCAGAGGTGCATGAATTAAGTCTGGGTGCTGTTCTGATAAGCTCTGGACATTGTCTGCAAGGCACGGACACAATGGACAATACCGGGGCATCAGATCCATCATGGGGAATAGTTTTCAGGGTGCATCCATCCCCAACCGGTGCACTGGCAGTGAGGTTCCTCAAGGATCTCCCCCAAACATGGTGCTCTACAACATTTTCATCGCATTCATTTGGCTGGGTATTTTGTCTCAGTTTTGGGGATTTTTTTCAGTATTGATCATGGCCTAAAGGAAATGAAGGAAAAATGGTTTATGAACAGGAGTTAATAAATTTCCAGTTACCATGGTGATGGTAGAAGGACATCTCAGAAGGCTGTTCTGAGTCCTGAACTACCCAGGGTCTTCATTAAAAAATGGCATAATGGAATAAAGATTGTGCTTACTGAATTTGCAAAGAGCAGGTTGAAAGGGACTGCAGCACATTGGAGGACGCTGATGATTGACTTTTTTTCACAAAAGACAGGAACAATTGGTGGAGAAGGTGGAATAAGCAATATCTGGCAATGCAGCGATTCTGCCGGAGAGGTGTGGGGCTGCAGCAGGCAACAAGGTGCACGTAATGGTACAACGTCATCCTGTTATGGAAAAGGCAGAAATCAATCTTTCAAAAAAAAGCCCGACAGGGTTATCACTTGTCAGGCACTTAAATTAATCCATTTATTATTCCAAACTGCTAAACTTTCAGGTAGTGTGCTGTTTACTGCTTAGGGCACCATACTTCAAGATGAGGTGGAATAGTTGGAGAGAGCCCAGAGCCGAGGTGGTTAAGGGGCCGAGAAAATACCATCTATAACAAAAATCTGGAAGAATTGAGATCATGATGATGGGAAAAAAAATGTGGGAGCCATGATGCCCCACAAATCTGGAATAAAAAGTACATGGGAAGGGAATAATATGTTCTCCATGACTAGGGTGCTCCAGATGAGAAACAGTGGGCTGAAACTGCAGCGATGACAGTTCAGTGTTTTATGTAGGATAGCATTTCTAGTGGGATGGAGAACGGTGTCCTGAAGGAGGGGAAATGATGTGGGGGAGGCCAGTTATTGGTGGTATTCCCAAAGAGGCTTGACACCTTTCTGAGAGGGATGATTTAGGGTTGTAAGGAGCTCTGCCTGGCGGGTGTGGAGCAGTGGCTCTGAGTACATCTACGGTTCCATGCATTTTTGGTAACAACACACAATAAATTATCATGGTTGCGTCTTTGTTGGTAAACTGAACAGTGCCAGGGTCCACTCTATGGTCCTGAGGCCAGTGGGCATACCCTGGCTGCATCCATGGTATTAAACTCTCTTCCAGTCAAAGCAGGATGACCACATCCCAGTCATGTTGGAAATCATACCTGTCCCGTGGAGACCCGTGAAGTGCGGTGGGAAATGCATTTGCAAAAGTGTCAAGTGGCCTTGGAAAAAAGCATGGCCAGGGCTGTGCTAAAAATTTACCAATGGGGACAGCCAGCTTGCTGCATCAGGCTTCAGCACAGTATAGGTCAGCCACAGAAGAGTAAACCGTGCTGCAGAATCATAGAATCATTTAGGTTGGAAAAGACCCTTAAGATCATCAAGCCCACCTGTAAACCTGACACTGCCAAGTCCACCACTAAACCATGTCCCTAAGCACCACATCTGCATGTCTTTTAAATACCTCCAGGGATGGTGACTCAACCACTTCCCTGGGCAGCCTGCTCCAATGCTTCACAACCCTTTCCATGAAGAAATTGTTCCTAATATACAACCTAAACCTCCCCTGGTGCACCTTGAGGCCATTTCCTCTTGTCCTATCGCTTGTCACTTGGGAGAAGAGGCCGACACCCACCTCGCTAACAACCTCCTTTCAGATAGTTGTAGAGAGCGTTAAGGTCTCCCCTCAGCCTCCTTTTCTCCAGGCTAAACAGCCCCAGTTCCCTCAGCCGCTCCCCATAAGACTTGTTCTCCAGACCCTTCACCAGCTTCGTTGCTACCTGCACAGCAGGGACCGATCTAGCCAAGTGTCTTCAGTCTGACAGTGGCAAATAGCTGATGCTTAGAAGAGTGGAAGAACATGGCAAAAATACAGTAGCATGTGTTTAGAAACCCATCCAATTCCAGCAGTGTGAGGTTTGGGGTTGGTTGAGTTGGATATGGATCCATATCATTGTGCTGAATGCCCCTCAATGGATTTTATGGATTTCATGGAAGTACAGAACAATACAGGGTGAAAGGGAGCTCTGGAGGTCATCTAGTCCAGCCAGTTGCTCAGAGCAGAGCAAACTTCAAAGTTAGATTGCTTGCCCTACTTGCTTTCTGAATACATTTACAATTTCTTCCTCCACGATATCCACAGCGATGAGTTGCACCACCCCATTGCGTGCAGTACGAAAGAGTTATTTCTTTGTTCAGTGCATCATACTTTTGTATGTCATCTCCTACTTCTCTGGTTATGAGAAATGGAAAACCATAGTTCTGTCTTTGTTAGGACACTTGCAGTTTTGACACTACTGTCACATATCCCCACATATCGCCTCCTCCTATAGTGGAACACTCCCAGAATAAACTCACTGTCTGAACATAAGTCCCCAGCTTCCACTATCCTTGCTACCATCCTTTGTACCTCTCCTCGTCTTACTCCACGTATGCAGAGACAGGGACGCCAGCAGCATGCACAGTATGCAGCATGAAGTACCCTCGAAACTGTTCCAGGGACATGTCAATTTTTGTCAGTGCCCATTCTAGCAAATCCTAAGACTCAGTTTTCCTTTCTGACTGCCTCCGGACACTTGGGTGACTTTTTTTCCTGAAGCACTCTTTGGAAGCACCTCTTTCCTGGAAGGTGAAAGTAAGTTTGCCATCACTGAGTCTCGTTTGCCACCTGCTTACACAGCCACTCAGTGCTCAGATCCTTCTGCCTTGCAGACTCCTTGCAGCCAGTTTTTGTTTCACTGCTCTGAATAACCTTCTGTCAGCATCAGAGCTTTCCTGGCAGAAGAGATCAGGCTATCTCCATCCCAGAAATTAAGCACACTTGAGACCTCAGAGCTGTCTGGAGGGTTTGCGAGGAAGAGGTGATGATCGAGTGTCTGCAACTGATCGGCTCATCCAGGCTCCTGGGAAAAGTCTCTCAGCTCCAGTGCTCCTGCCCATCAGTGGGATGAGAGGGGACAACAGAACAGGCTACACTGAATATGGTGTTTGCTAAATTTATCAGAGGGATTTTGCAGTCCTGGTTCCCAAGAGGGTGATACATGGACATCAGGTCCTTCCCAAGCCAAGGCTGCTCACACCAGGGCCCCTCTCAGCTTGTCCAGCCCCTTGCGGTGACAGGTCTAGACAACGGAGGGAGAGTTATCAGTGCGTCATGGTCATGGCTCAGCCCTATTGCATGGAGTTGCATTCCTGCCAAAGATTGAGAAAGGCCTGAAGCCCTTTGATATTGATCTTGTTTCCTATCAGGTCCCTCTGCCCCAGCAGATCTATCTACTCACCGTTTGCTCCTGTCACACTCAATGGTTTTCATTTGAATTGGGTATTGATACCAGATCTGGGGAGAGCAGAGTTTTGCCAACATACCCAGGTGCAGGGTGGAGGGGCCAGCGGTTGTGCTGTGCGGTGAACCATGAGCGGTCCCGTGAGCAACAGGACCTCCTCCAGAACCCTCCTCTCTGCACAGAAAGGCACTATAAATATGAGGATCCCCAGCCTTGCCACTCAGCAGCGTCCAGCTCAGGCTGTCTCCAGCCCTCCTCTCTCCAGCCTTGCTGAGATTCCAGCTCAACTCCAGCCATGAGGTTCCTCTACCTTGTCTTCGTTGTCTTCCTACTGGTCTCCTTGGCTGTCCCAGGTAAGAGGGTGAATTGCGTTGGAAGGTGAGCTGGACAATGGTGGGAGAACCAGAGTGGTGAGGGTCAGGGTGGACCATACTTGATCGGCAGCTTGAGCAAACGCGGTCTCCATTGGTTTTAAAGGCTGTGATTTTGTTGCCCACATAAATGTGTCTAGTCCTTCGGGTATGCAGATGGCCGCTGGTCTCCTGCAAATGCACAGATGATTTGGTTACCCCAGGTTGTCTTAAATGGGGCTCTATGTTCATGTACAGACAAGAGTCTTTAAAGAAAAAATCACTTTAAAGTACTGTAACAGGCGCATTTAGGATGTTTTAGACATTTTTGACACCTTCTAGGTCAAGGTGAGCTGGGCCTTGGTGTAATTATTTTAGCCATGGAGTACCAAGTGAGTTCTGGATGTCTTTTTCAGAGACACCAACCTCCTGGATGTCTCCTCTGCTCAGATGATGCCACCTTTTGTGTCCAACCAGTTCTGAGTATATCTTCAGGGTCCAGTTCCCTCGCATTTTTAATGTGCAATGCTGACAGATATCCCTCCAGTTCTGGTTCATGCCTCCCTCTTCAATGAACGAAAGGGAGATTTGGGGCTCAAAAGGGTTCCCAGTCCAATATCCATTCACCCTGGACATAATTTCCCAGCTATTTTAGGCCAGCAGTCTCCCCTGCTGCTGCCTAGAGTTTGGCACTTGAATCTTTTTTAACACATGCAGGTCAGATTTCTGGTTACCACAGGAACTGCCACCTGTGAAACCCTCCATATTTTTTGGAACACCAACTCAGTTTTTTGAAACTACTTCGGTGTTGCTTTTGCTGTTTTGCTCTGAGAACGCTGATCCTGTCCCTTAAGGAGAGGTACAAGATATCTGCGCAGTCTTGTGTAGAACATCTTTATGAAGTTTGCTTTTGGGGTGTCTCTCAATGCGGGCAAGGAATCTGCTCTCCTTGGGAGCATCTCTTTCGCAAACTGCGCCTGTGTCACCAGCTGGCCCTGTAGTCACCAGCTATGGGGAGAGGGATGCACAAGGAGTTTCTCAGGCTTGTGCTCTTCAAGGTCCCTTCCTGCTTTGGGGGTGGGCTGGGGCAGGAGCATGGACATGTGGGAGGACGGAGCAGGACGTCCCTACGAGCAGGGTCTCATCCTTCTGACCGCTGCCTCACTTTGACTTGGAGGCGATGGGAGGGCATGACAGCGGGGCACAGAGGCACCTGTCCTGACCCAACCACTCTCCCTCTGTCTCCCCCTTGCAGGCTACGGGCAAATAAGGAAGCACTGCCCCAAGGTGGGGTACTGCTCCAGCAGGTGCACCAAGGTGGACGTGTGGTCCTTCTCCTCTGACTGCAAGTACTACTGCTGCATCCCGCCCGGCTGGAAGGGGAAATAGGAGCTGAAGAAGAAGCTTCTGGGGAAGAGGAGGCACCGCGGTGGCTTTGGGAGCAGCTTCTCAACTGTCTAATCCAATTGTCGTCCTCTCCTCTGAATAATTAAAAAGAGAAAAAAAGGGAGATGTAACTCTGGTGTGTGCGGTCTGTTTACTTGTGTCCCCATGATCCCACGTGGAGCGTTAGGAGAGGTTCTCCAAGCCCAGCCCCAAAGGCTCAGCAGCAGCACGTCTCCTTGTTCTTTTTGCACAAAATTTGTAAAAAAAATGCTAAACATATGGAGTTTTCCTCTCTGTTTCCCACAGCGAATTCAGCCAATGGTGGATGAAAAAGGTCTGGTTGGAATAACAGCCTCCTGGGTGTCTCTTTCCCCACGGAGCCTCATAGCAAAACCCACGGGTCTTGTGTGGGAGGGAGCTTGGTTCAGAACTGGGGCTCAAAAAATTGGTATCCATCTGAGATCCTGGCAAGACTGTTGTTACCATGACTGCATAATGAGCAGGAACGGATGGGTGCAGTATTTCACACTCCCTTCAGCATCTCCCAGAGACCTTCTCTAGAAGGGTTTTTGGGAGAGCATCGTTCCTGCCCTCTAGTTCCCAAAGGCTTCTCTGCTGAGACCTCCTACAAGAGCATCTGTTGGAGTCGTTCACAGGTGCCTGCTGTGGGCATACAGCAGCCCTAGCAGGGTCTGTAAAGGGACTATTTGCAGCAGCCTTTTCTGCTACAATGATTCTGTCCATCCTTGTCTGTCTCAGCCTATGGAGTCACCGTAGGTACCTTCCATATAGGAAATAGAGCCATTGTCTACATGCCCTTTTAATGATGTCCTGTTTCATGTTCCTGTGTCCTAGCTGTGGTTTTATGAGTGCTGGTAATGTGCAGGTCTGCTGAAATCTTGTGGTGTCTGAAGGTGTCCTTGGATTGTGGGGAGAAAGGTCCACAGGGTTGGAGAAACCCAAGAATTGTAAGGGAACACAATGAAACAAAGCAGGGATTGGTGAAAGTGAAAAATGTAGATAGAGGGACTTAAAAGGGAGCACTGAGAGGCCACCCAGCAATGACCAGCAGTTGGTGAAGGTGTTCAAGGAGCTACCTGCAAGCGTGATAAACCCGCACCGGCCCACGCCAAGCTTCCACCTCCTTCTCTTCCAGTAAATACATAGCCAGCTTGAATAAAGCCAATACCATTTCCCATGACATCTGTGGACCTTGGATGGGGAATGGATAAAAGGAAAGGTGAAAAGAAACACCTGACCAAAATCTCTGCAGCAGATTTGAGACTAGAAAAGGGGCTGCAAAGTGCCTGTTTAGTTTTCCCACTTGGTTGTTCCTAGAAGAGGAACAATTTGGGGAACTAAACGCATCTCTGACAGCATCAGCTCTGACCTCCCAGTGAACTTTGGTGTTGTCAAAATACCTTCTCACCAACTCTGGAGAAACTGTAGTTCTCTATGTTGTAAAATTAGGCCACTGTTAATAATCTCTTTTAGGATGTTCTCTGTGCCACTGATCCAGGACTTGATTTGGTGTATGTGAGCCCAAGTATTTTGCAAGTCTTGAATCACCCATGTGTCTTGGTACCCTCAAGTCATTGTGGAAATTCTCACTATTTCAGCAGAGGATCCTTCCTCCGTCATCATCTGTATTTCCCTTCTAATACATTTTCTTTGACCAGTGAATTTAGTAAGAAAAGCAAAAAAAGTGAGGGGCCTTAAAACTTGGGGTTCACAAGGGGTCCAGACAAGTCTGGACAAGAAACCATATCTTTCAGTGACAATGCAGAGATACCCTCATATTTATAGACTACGACAGAGCATGTGCAGGAGTAGAATAATGAAGTGATCATAAATTGCTGTTGTTTTTCATCTAAAACCATGTCACTTTAATGCAGTCATTTATTAACCCCTGTCATGTGAAGATTTCATGGTGTTCCACATCTTGAAAGGACAGGTATTTTGGGAAAACCTCTTTGTCTTTCATAACTGGCAGCTAGAGTAACTTGAGAAATTATGGTAAGTACCAATTAAAACAGCATCATAAATTGCAGCTCCAAAAGAAAGGGTGTTTTTCTGAGCCCTGCTTCTGGAAGCTGCAGGGTGATAATATATTGGATCCTGTTGGTAAGGGGTTTTTTTCCCACACTTTTTTTTTTTCCTCTATATCTTATTTTCAGTGAAATACGATGGCTTCTGCAGAAACATTTTAAAGGAAACAAGCAGCATAGAGCAGCAAAAAACCACTTTCCACACAAATCTGGAGTTACCGTATTTTCTGGTGCTATACATTTTAAAGATCTGTCTTTTCTTGTAGTGACAGTCAGTACATCTGCCCTGGAAGAAAGAGGAATGCCAGGCATAATGAAAATGTCTGGTCCAATGATTCGTGTTAATATGCCCATCTGCTTCTCTGTCACTCGTACCTACGTATAATCGCAGACAGCAATCGGGGCAGAGTCTGCACTGGCTTTTTTTTGCATCGGGACTTGGACCTTCCTGGTTGAGTGCAGTTTGTATAAATAGCAAAGCAATGACCCATCAGGGCTTTTTCTAGTTGTTGCTTCCCCGATAAGAGGGAGGCTGAAGGCTCACCAGATCTTGGATTTTACTCTCTGAATGGCACATACGAGTCTCGGTGCCTCCGACTCTTCCCTCTTCTTGCATGGGGATATTAGCTGTCATTAAAAGGAGGTTAACACTTTCTCCCTGAAATGGGAAAATTGAAAAGCAAAGAAAGGGTCCCAAAATTTCTGGCTAAAATCCCCAAGATTTATCAAGCAATACAGTGTAATGATGCTGTTCCCTGTTCTCTCTTCCTCTCCTAATTACTTGCATTCCCGGTCTCTACTGGGCAATGAAATAACCAACATAGACCCATTCATTCGACATATAAAATTAGTTTGATTTTTCCTACGTGCATCACTCTACATCGATCTGCACTGAATTTCATCAGCCCGTTTACAAGCCAGCCACTCAAACCAGCGAGGTTCTTCTACAGCTGTCAACTTTATTACCCTGAACAATGCAGCGCCAGTAGCAACTTTTGCCATCTTTCCATTCAACCCCTTTTCCAGATCTTTTATGATCAAATTTACCACCGTAGCCCCAACAGTGACCCCCCACAGTGCTCCCCATGACCTCCCTCTCCTGCAACTAGAGCCCCATAGCACTGGTCCCTGTCTCCTGCATCCCAGTCTCTCTAGTCTTCAAGTCCACTGTCTCATCCAGGGAGATCTAGCAGGTTTTTAGGACAGGGTTTTCCTCTGTTTTTTCCCATGTTGTTATATTTATAACTGGTACAATCCTGGCTTACAATCCCGACTTACAATCCCATAAGACCTTTTAAGTTGGGTTTTTTTTTTTTCATAACATTAGCATCTTGCCATCTTCGCACAGTAAATCTTTGTTAAGCAATAGATCACATGCTGCGGTCAGGAGGGCAGCTATTTCATCCTTGAATTCCCTTAGGACTTTTGCGAGAAAAAGATCTGGGTGCTGGTGATTTGTTGCTGCTTATTTCCTCTCTTCCACCTCCTTTACATTTAAGACAAGTCCTTTGATAAGTCCCCACAAAGGGGAGTTCAGCATGAAGACGTCCCTTCTTTCTTGCACGGTGAACGCAGCTGCAAGTATTTCGTTTAGCTTCCATGGAGTGGCCTTAGGTTTTATTAGCTTTCCTGCTCTGACCATCTCCTGCCCTACACGCTCTTCATCAGGCTTCCTGTTCCTAATGTGTTTGGGAAAAAAAGACTTATTTTAAGAGGTTTCTTTGCCTTTTGCAAGTTCATCCTCCAATTCTCTGCTGAATTGCCTTATTGTGTTTTACACTTTGTCAGGCACAGTTTATTATCTTTTCTATTTTCCGTGTTTGGACACAATTTCAGCTGCTTCTTTCTAACAACCTCCCTCATCCCACTGTTCTGCTATGACCTTTTCATTTTGCTCTTTCTCAGGGCTTTTTTTAATAGGTGTCATACATTTTCTCTGAGTCTCCAATACAGTGGCCTTAAATAGCTCCCACAGTGCTTGCAAAGAATCTTTTTGCAAGGATTTAACTCTTTTAGCTGTCCCTTTTGTCTTCTTTTTAACAATTTCTCCATTTTTATGTAGCTCCCTTACTGAAATTAATCAGAAAAGTAGTGCCTTTTCATCCCTTCTTGTTCCTGCAAAGGTGTGGAGTGTAAGTACCGTATGATCTGTGCTGCAGAGTAGCTCTCCCAGGGTAAAACTTTGAACCAAGCCCAGTATGTTAGTTGGAACCAAGTGCCATTTGTCTGTTACTTAGCATGCCAAAGGCAGTACTGAGAAATCACTTATGTCTTTGTCTCCTACTGCTAGGTCAGTGAGCCTCTAGCTGGTGTTTTCTGCCCATAAACATATGAAAACCCTGTAATCCAGTAATTTATCAGTACTGGCTTCATAAGGTATAAATATTCAGCTACTTCTCCAATAAAAGGTGCTTTCCAGGACATAAATCTGCTTCTTGGCATAGCTAGAATTTATAATATGAACAGACTGAAATTAGAAAGAGACCATATTTTTAGCAGTAATGGTGACTGACCACACTAGGGAAGATACATTTTCTCTTTCTCTTGGACATCTGTTCACACCTGGATACCTTTGTCCAAGAAATTCACTTCTGGGCAACTAGTCCCCTTCAAGACAAGGTCTGGGCACAGTTTCTGAGATCCTCTGTACCAGAGCTCTACTCTGGGAAGATGGGACTTTGTCTTCCAACCCTATCTTGCACCTTCATACCCAAAGCGCCAACCAACATGCAACAAGTAGGACACTTTCATTGTGATGCTGTAAAATGTGTGATGTTGGGGGTTACTGTTTTAGACTCTATACTTTTGCTCATCCTTCTTCTGAAAGCCTGAAACTGCCACAAGCACCTTCCATGTATGCAATATCATTTGATTGCATGTCTTTTTTGGATGCCTAGCTTCATGATGCCAAGAGAAAGGTTTAGCCCTGGAAAGCACCTCTTGTTGCTGTAATAGCTGAATATTTCTCTCTCATAATGCCAGTTTGTTACCATGGATTTCTCAGACACCAGAGCACAATCCCTACCATTTTTACTTTTTCTTTCATACATGTCATCGCCAGTACCTCTCTCCCCCCTGCTTTCCCTGTGTGTCTAAATAAGACTGGTTGAAGTGCTCTCTGCAGCCTTATGATTCCTGTGCGGTCCTGGAACAACAGCCTTTATGATCAAAAAGTTTCCTACCAAAATTAAGTTGTTATTATTGACTGTTTTTACAAGAGACCAGTCAAATTTTTGTTCCTGTCAGTTCTTGTCTTGCCTCCAAAGGCAGCCAGTGAGAATCTCCTGGATGCCATTCACAGAGGGGCCTTTTGCTTTCCTTTGGTGAAGGCAACTCAGACAAATAGCATTTCCGCACAACGGAGACAACACTTTTGCAGCCAAAACATTTGCCATAAGCAGCCGGTGTCCCTCGCTCCCTGCTCCTCACTCGCTTCTTCTGAAGATGAATCCATAGCATCTGCAGGATGTTCTACCATTGTAAGAGGAGATGAGTGGCCCAGCGAGGTTTTGGACATTTCCTGGCTGTCAGGACAGGGCAAACATAGCTTCTTTTTCCTTCGAGTGCCTTTCACTGTGGAAATGTTAGATGGCTGCACTGCTGTTCTGAAAGAGGTGAAAAAGCAAAAACCTTACTTAATATAAGCCCAAAGTGCGTGTGTATGAGATGCCAACTGTTCTGTGTAACAGAGCCGTGCCCTGCCTGCCTTCCCTGCTTCTGCGGTCAGTGGAGGGGAGGGCCAGTTGCAGTGGATGAACCCCCAAATTGCAAGATGTGCAACTTCTGCGGCTGGGAAATGCAGGGTTAGCATTCAGGGCACCTGGGCAGAAGAGGCCAGGCAATTTCCTTCTGCCTCTTTTTTAGGAAAAAACCCACATTTTGTGTGTTGAGAGCTTCTCTACTGCAGGGAGCGGTGGGTTCCTCTTGGGGATCCTATGTCCAACCTTCTGCCAGTAAAAGAGGTGGGACGTGAAGATGAAGGAAGCCTGTCTCCCCTGTCTCCTTGCATTACACCCATGTCAAATTCCAGGCTGAAATCCCCAAAACAGGACCCATGCCTTCCCTCCTGTTGTTTAGTGCAGTTGGAGGGTCCCTCTGCTCCCCAAGAGGCTGCAACAAAGTGCCCCAGGAGGTTACACAGCTGCAGATAACGGGGGCAGTAACAGGGGGGAACAGTCGTTCTCCTAACAACAGAAATACAAAGTAAACTACTGGTGTCAGAAACTTCCTTTGGCTGCGGAAACATTTTGAAGGCTGGAGGTGCAGCAGAGCGAGAGGCACCACTTCAAAAACCCATTTTGCAGTTCATTCACTTTCACGTGGCTTTTCTTTTCACTCTCCTCACACCATTCTTATTTTTTTTCTTGGGGAAAAACAGCAAAGGGTTTTGTTGTTGTTGTTGTTGTTCAGTGTTTCCTTTTGCAATTGTTATTATTTTTTCAAACTTTCAACCCCGTGTGTCTATGCAATCTTCTCACCAGCACGTGGTTGTTTTAGGTGACTTTTCCTTCTTTCATGTCCTGTTATCTGGGGTCAGGTGAAGCTTGACAACTTACTGCTTTGAAGGCAACAGTCTATGGCTCTTGATGGGCCATCGTGTATCAAGTGTGACATTTACCTGCTGCCTATCCCTGCCTGATCTCAGCCCCCGTGGACTAGACGCTAACCCCCTCATCTTACAGTACGCACCTAGTTTGGAAAGAAACTTATTTCTCTTATCACAAAAAATATCATAAGAAATCCCACCGTTGCCACAGCTTTATCAAGATTCCTGTATCCTTGGTTAGTCTTTAAACTGATAAAGTTTTTAAAGTTATCAGATTTCACATTTATCCTATGTCCTAGCGATAAAGTAAAGGAGCATAAGGCTGCTCACTAGGTTATCTGTGTTTGCCCCCAAATTGCCTGGTATGCAGTCATTTGGACCATGGTGGTTGGTAGCGAGGCCCTTGGAGCACCTTATGTTTTACGTACAGACACAAAGGTGGATTCACCTCTCTGGTTGGGAGCAGAGACATGCCTGCAGGCACCGTGTGTTCAGACTCCCCTGGCAATCGGAGGAGTTTTGAGCAAATACAGAAATAAGCCTTAGGAAGAAATGACTTTTCCCCCCAACTCCGTGTGCTGGCTGTAGTGCCAAGATCTCTGCTGACCATGGAGGATGCTGCAGAAGAGAGGAGACACAGATGTTCCCCCTGCAGAAATTAGACAATCTTTCTGCAAGGGAGAGGTCTGTATCTCCTCTCTTCTCTTGCAGCATCCTTCAGTCTGACAAATACCAGTGCAGTAGCCTGGATGGAAACATTATTTTTCCTGGAGGGTTTCAGAGAAACAGGACTGTTTTCTGTCCCATGAGCCAGCCAGGGAGCTGACCTTTTTTGACACAATCATCTCACCCTCCAATATTGCTCCTGAGGCTTGTCCGGCTGCCCTTTGCCAGGATGCTCTGAGCCACCCAACACCAGATCGCTCCCCGTCCCTCTGCAGAAAGCCTGGAGTGAATGGTTTATCATGCAGTAGAGAGGGCAAGGAAGGGGACACTGAAGAACTCCACCTTGTTTTTTGTGCTCGTTTTGGCTGGGATAGTCTAAATGACCCCCAAAAAGTGACCCCCAAGGGAATAATCTGGTCATAGGCTACACTGAGAAGTCACCTGCTTTGTGCTAAAGTGTCCAGGACAGCCATGGGACCATGAAACCTGAGTGGCTGCACTGGGATGAGGATGCTCTAGAGGCACCCCGGGAGTGGGATTTTGGGGATGCAAGGGGAAGGCGGTGGCTGTTTGCCTTCGGTGTCTACCCCCTCAATGGGACTGAGGTCCCCGGTGCAGAGGCTGAATGGCACTGATCGGGCATTGGGGGCTGTTGTGTCCCTTAAAACTAAACTGGGATTCAACTTGTGGAGGAGGGAGACACCGTACTAGGCAAGCAGTCTTCTCCCAGCCTTTGCCACCACCCCGCTTTGAAGCAAGGGGAAAATCCCAAAGCCTCTTTCGGTGTGTCACTTCGGTGTCATGGGTCTGGGGCTGTCAGAAACGTCCGGGGCTGTCAGAGCTGTGTCGTGATCATGATCCAGGGAGGTCTGGCTGCAGAACCTCTCCTGGCACTGCCCTCCCAGGAGGTGAATGAACCGCACGGCACACAGAAATCATATCTGCCCATCTTTACTTCAAAGCAGTGAACACCGTCTCTTTCACACCATGAATACAGCGCTGGGAGCCCCACCAGGAGTGCTGCTCTTCCTCCACAGAGGGACTCTTTCACAATCATTTTCCTTTTTTGGGTGGGGGGATGCAGCAGTACATCTTCCCGCAGGACTGGCTGAAAGTCCACTCGTCCCTTTTGGCACACATGTAGGAACAGTACCCGTTACAAGTGCCCTTAGGCTGCCCATACCCTGCGATGGGAGGGAGAAAGAGATGGGTTATAAGAGAAAATGTCAGACGCTGTAGGAGAGCAGAGCCCCAAAAATTATCTCCTTGCTGGCTCCAGGGTGGTACTGATGCACAGGGTACCTTCGGGTTTAAACCCACGTAGGATGGGACCCATGCTTTCTGTCCCCATTGAGCTGAAGGACTGCTGGACTCTTAAAGGTCATCTCTCTACGTTTGTCACTACTGCAGCTTGCTGGCAAGATCCCTTTGCATGAGCATGAGGGATAGGCATTTGCAGTGCAGCATTCATCTCATCCTGAATCGGTTGTGCAAGCTAGGTTGGGTAAATCATCAGCCAGAGCCAGCTGCAGGTAGCTGATCTCCACTGCCAAAGCTGGGTGAGATGAACCACCTCCCTCCACCCCAAGGCACAAAGGATGGAGAGGGGACAGGCATCCATGCTCCCAGCCTCTGGGGTCAGCCCCACTTTCTCCCCTCCATGCATTGCTGTCTTACCTGGGGTGGCCAAGGAGAAAAGCAGAAGCACAGCAAAGACTGCGCAGAGCACCCTCATGCCTGGAGGCCAGCAGAGATCTCAGCACACCGGGAGCAAAGCAGGTCTGAGATGGCCACAGTGGGGGACCTTGGAGGCCCTGGGTTTTATAGAGGGGCTCCTGCCACGAGCGGCGTGGCAGGAGGAGAAACTTGAGCAAACCCATCTCCAAAGAGGCGTTGTTTGCTTGCCAGCTTGTGCAATGTCACCCCGACCCACTGGTCCCACTCACAAAGGCACCTGGCAGCCAGGTCCATGCTCCAGTGGGCTTCTCCTCACCACTTTCACCAACCCGGACACGCGGGGGCAATTCCCCCTCCCCCAGATCCGGCTGCCAGGACTCCGCTGCCAGCATGCACGGAGCTGCCGGGCACAGCTCTGCTCAACCCAGTGCCAACCAGGACTGCCGACAGCAGAGCTGCTCCCCAGAGGTGCATGAATTAAGTCTGGGTGCCGTTCTGATGAGACACCAGCACTGGACACTGTCTGCAAGGCACAGACACAATGGACAACACTTGGGCATCAAATCCATCATGAGGAATAGTTTTCAGGGTGCATCCATCCCCAACCAGTGCACTGGCAGTGAGGTTCCTCAAGGGTCTCCCCGAAATGTGCAAACTGTGCAACATTTTCATAGAATCACGGAATCACAGAATAGTTTGGGTTGGAAGGGACCTTTAAAGGCCATCTAGTCCAACCCCCCTGCCATGGGCAGGGACATCTTCACCTAGATCAGGTTGCTCAGAGCCCCATCCAACCTGACCTTGAATGTTTCCAGCGATGGGGCATCTACCACCTCCCTGGGCAACCTGTGCCAGGGTTTCACCACCCTCATCATAAACAATTTCTTCCCTCTATCTAGTCTGAATCTCCCCTCTTTTAGTTTAAAACCATCACCCCTTGTCCTGTCGCTACAGTCCTGCTAAAAAGTCTCTCTCCATCTTTCTTATAAACCCCTTTAAGTACTGAAAGTCCGCAATAAGGTCTCCCCGGAGACCTTCTCCATGCTGAACACCCCCAACTCTCTCAGCCTGTCCTCACAGCAGAGGTGTTCCATCCCTCTGATTATTTTTGTGGCCTCCTCTGGCCCCGCTCCAACAGGTCCATGTCTTGTGCTGAGGACCCCAGAGCTGGACGCAGTACTGCAGGGGGGTCTCACCAGAGTGGAGTAGAGGGGCACAATCCCCTCCTTTGACCTGCTGGCCACGCTGCTTTTGCTGCAGCCCAAGGTATGGTTGGCCTTCTGGGCTGTGAGCACACATCGCCGGCTCATGTCCAGCTTTTCATCCACCAGTACCCCCAAGTCTTCCTCCGCAGGGCTGCTCTCAATCCATTCATCTCCCAGCCTGTATTGATACGGGGGTTGCCCCGACCCAGGTGCAGGTCCTTGCACTTGGCCTGATTTTCATCACATTCATTTGGCCCGAGACCTATTTGGGTATTTTGCCTGAAATCTTTCAAAAAGGAATATGATGCTGATTAAAGGGGATGTAGGCAAATATGTAAATGAGGCTAAGGTAATGAATTGCCACAACACATCTGATCTGTTGTGAGTCCAGTGCTATCCTGCCTAATAATTTTCATGGTTGTCCACAGAGTGTGCTTACTAAATTCACAAATAAGAAGTTGAAAGGGACTGCAAAGCATTAGAGGATAGGATTAGCATTCCAGTGGATCTTCTCCTG
The DNA here is from genome assembly GCA_013389945.1 of Fregata magnificens. NCBI lineage: Eukaryota > Metazoa > Chordata > Aves > Suliformes > Fregatidae > Fregata > Fregata magnificens. The sequence continues at coordinate 38,064 of WAAD01018392.1, read as the reverse complement.
CTAAAGAGGTAATGAAAAAAATATAATTAAGTAATAGGGAAAGCTACCTTGTCTATACAGACAAGAATAATTAGCTGGAGAATACAGAACAAGGAGTTTCTGGCTGTATGGCGGTTCTGCAGGGAAAATTTGGGTTGCAGTAGATCATAGGTAGGCACAAACGAGCAATGTCATGGTGTTGGGAAACCGGCAGGAATTGTCCTACAAGTATAAACAAAAACTGAGCTTGTAAAACACAGGATGTACCCACTGCACTGTGCACCCCTTGAAAGTGCATCCATCCAGTTTTGCACACCATGCTTCAAGAAAGGGCTGGAGGGAGCTCAGAAAATGGCAGGAGGTCAGGAAGATGTGACCTCCAAGAAAAGGCTGAAGCAAGTGGAATAATGATGATGATCAGGAAGAAGAAGACGTGGACATCATGGAAGTCCTCAAATCCACAAAAGGCAATACATTGGAAAGGTATGGTCTGTTCTTGGTGGCCAGGATGAGAAGTCAGCGACTCCAGTCTCAACAAGAAGTCCTCACTTGAGATCTAGGAAAGCCTTTGCAATGACAGGATTGTACAGCCGCAGAAAGGACTGAATAGGGGGAGTGTAGAAACACCATTGCCGAAGGTCTTAAATAAAAAATGGGCGAACTCCTGAGAACAACACTTGGAAATAGGGGTGATGAAGCAGATGAGGTGCACAGTCCCCTCACCCTTACTTTTACTTGGTTTCTGTACTCAAACAAGATCACAGAGAGGAACGTAAGGCTGAGCCAAGTCAGAGTGCAGAGCCTGGTTCCGGCAGAAGCAAGTGCCTGGGAAGGAGTCCAAGAACATGTTTTCGCCCAGTAAAACTCCCCACCCTCCAGTAACATGAAGTTTGGTGACTTCCTCAAGAAGGTTTTATTTCTAATTTTGTAGTTTGTACCTGCTTCATTAATTTATAAATTGCTTTTTCAATACATTTGTCCTTTCGATACATTTTGACTTGAACTTCTTGAACAAGTTCATGTTTCAGCTATGCTCAGTGTGAAAGAGGATTTTCTGGGTTACTTTTTTGATAAATGCTTGATTTACCATCGCATCCCACCTATTTCTTGGGTTATGAAAATTGGAGAACCAGAGTTGTCTCTTCGTTAGGCCTCTCAAATTGTTACAGCTTTGTGATACACCTCCAGTAATGTTTCTTTCCTGAGCTGAAGGGTGCCAGTATATTTAGTTCTACGGAAACGAGTCCCCGGCTCTGCCACCTTTCTTTTAACCTCTTCTTGCCCTACTATAGGCCATCAGGGATGGGGAGACGAGCAGTGCACACACCACAGTGCAATATCCCACAGAATGATGCAGTGATACAATGTTTTCTTTTGTCTTAATAACTTTCTGAAAATTTCTTAATGTACAATTTTCCATTATTTGGTTCTTATCTGCTGTTTTCAGAGCACTCTCTTCAAGGACTCCCAAACCTCCTTCCTGACTGGCTTTAGGTAATTCAGACCCATCTTTTATACAGAGATTATATATTTTTCCAAATTCACAACCTGAAGCTAACTGACACTGATTCAGCATTTGACATTTTGCCGCCCTGTTTTGCCGCTGTAAGATCCTTCTGCTGCCCTTTGCAGATTTAGGTTTGATGGTATTAAATAATTTTGCATCAGCAGCAGCTTCTGTCCCTTCACCAGTCACCTCTTTTTTCTGGCTGTTTATAAAACTATTAAACAACCCAGTGAACTGAGGTTGGAAAAGATCCTTTGCAGAACTCTGCTCATGTTTGAAACCCCAGATCTGTCTGGAGGGTTTGTGAGGAGGAGGTGATCATCAAAGTGTCTGCAAGTGGTCGGCTCATCCAGGCTCCTGGGAGCTCTCAGACCCAGTGCTCCTGCCCATCCATCAGAGGGGTGAGAGGGGACAACAAAAGACACTGCATTGAACGTGATGTTTGCTAAATTTATCAGAGAGATTTTGCAGACACGGTTCCCTTCACAAATGGAGATGGGAACATGGGTCCTTTCCAAGCCAACAGCCCCACACGGTGACCATTCTGGACAATGGAGGGAGATTTATCAGTGCATTGTGGCCACATTTCAGCCCTATTGCATGCAGTTGCATCTCTGCCAGAGGTTGGGAAAGGCCTGAAACCCTGTGATACTGATCTTGTTCTCCCCTCATCATTATACCTGCAGATCTCCATCAGGTCCCTCTGACCCATCAGTCCAGTCCTAACGACTCTGCTATTGACAGCCCCTATTCATTTGTGCTCCCATCAAAGCCAGTGTGCTGAAATCCTATCTGATATTGGGTAACCAGATCTGGGGGAAGAAGGTTGCTGCCAGCACACTTGGGCACATGTGGGAAATTCTGGTGCTTGTGCCACGTCTGCACATCCAGCCACAAACAGCACAGCTTGGATGAATTCCCGTCTCCCCACCATCCTCTGCTCTGCAGGGAGAAAATGCTCTATAAAAACCGGCAGCCGCAGACTCCCTGTATATACCTCCTACCTTTGAGCTCTCTCCAACCCTCCTCTCTCCAGCGTTGCTGAGATCCCAGCTCAACTCCAGCCATGAGGTTCCTCTACCTTGTCTTCACTGTCTTCTTGCTGGTCTCCCTGGCCACTCCAGGTAAGATGGCAAATAGGGCAAGATGAGCTGACACTAGCCGGGATTCTTTTAAAGTAACTTTAGCTCTTGAAAATATAGTTATTACCATCAGAGGTGACTGCTATAATCTGGCCAGGTCTTTAATGACTTCTTTCAAGGGACGATGAAATAAGGATTACCTCAGAGAGATTTGTGTAGGAATAACTGAGTATAAAACTTCAGTATCCAGTTTGGGAGTGACCCCAGGCCAGACAATTGCCAAACAAGAGTCTGGATGTGGCCACTTCTCTTGGGGAGTCAGACAGTTTCACAGTACCAGAGGGGACTCTTCTGTGAAACTCGACTTCTGTGTCAAGGCTCAGTCCTGGGCACGTTTGATTTGCTGATGTGACACAGCTATTGCTGCTTATGCCTGTTTCTGAGACTGGGAGGCTTTGTCACCTGGGCCACTTTTAACCACCATGGTGAATATTTGGTGCTGCTGTGGGGCCAATTTCAAGACCTTTGCAGTATCCTTTCAGCCTTTTCTGAGTAACAGCATAATTTTTAAAAGCATGATATAAGTACAGGGACCTGAGTGGACTGCTAAGTTTTTGAAATCAGCTTGATGTGGCTTTTTCTGTTTTGCTCTGAGAACGCTGATCTTGTCCCTTAAGGAGCGGTACAAAACAAGGAAACACATGTGTGCAAAGATGAGCATCTTTATGAACTTGCACAGATGAGCATCTTTATGAAGTTTGCTTTTGGGGCGTCTCTCAATGCGGGCAAGGAATCTGCTCTCCTTGGGAGCATCTCTTTCGCAAACTGCGCCTGTGTCACCAGCTGGCCCTGTAGTCACCAGCTATGGGGAGAGGGATGCACAAGGAGTTTCTCAGGCTTGTGCTCTTCAAGGTCCCTTCCTGCTTTGGGGGTGGGCTGGGGCAGGAGCATGGACATGTGGGAGGACGGAGCAGGACGTCCCTACGAGCAGGGTCTCATCCTTCTGACCGCTGCCTCACTTTGACTTGGAGGCGATGGGAGGGCATGACAGCGGGGCACAGAGGCACCTGTCCTGACCCAACCACTCTCCCTCTGTCTCCCCCTTGCAGGCTACGGGCAAATAAGGAAGCACTGCCCCAAGGTGGGGTACTGCTCCAGCAGGTGCACCAAGGTGGACGTGTGGTCCTTCTCCTCTGACTGCAAGTACTACTGCTGCATCCCGCCCGGCTGGAAGGGGAAATAGGAGCTGAAGAAGAAGCTTCTGGGGAAGAGGAGGCACCGCGGTGGCTTTGGGAGCAGCAGGATGACCCAATTGTCATCCCCTCCTCTGAATAATTAAAAAGAGAAAAAAAGGAGATGTAACTCTGGTGTGTGCAGTGTGGTTACTTGTGTCCCCATGATCCCATGTTAAAACAGGTTTTCCAAGCCCAGCCCAAAGGCTCAGCAGCACCAAAAAAGCCTGAACATCCAGTGACAACAAGCTGCAGAGCTGCCAGTGGTCTTATGGGGTAGGGATTTGGGAAGAAAGGGTATCATTTTCCCTCTTGCCTTCACCATCGCCCTGAACACAACCCTCTGGAGACAAGAGAGAATCTTTCAGTTCCCTACTGCTTTTTCAGGCTACAGTTTTTCTGCAGATGTCTTAAAAAATGTGGGTAGTTCAGCAATGTCTCCTCTAAGCATGACAGCCCTCTTTCCACGAAAATTTTGGCAAATCCCCAGAGGTGGGAAACAGAGAAGCAAATAGGACCTCACAGACCTCATGCAATGGATTTTATGTCCTCTTTGTGCCAAAGTCCCAAGACTGCTCAGTCAGTGCTTCTCTCTTATTTGCAGATCAATACTGTACTTAGGGTTCGGTTTCTGCTCTCCCTAGCTCAAACTGGGTGTGTTGGAGCAGAAAAAGCTACGGAGAAGAGCCATGAAGGTGATCAAAGGTGTGTGGAAGCTCCGTAGCAGGAGCAGTCATGCACCTCTGCATAGACAAAGTGTTTAGAGACTCTCATCGCTGGATTGGCAGGCTCCGACTTTTACACCAGTCTAGGAGAGGCAACACAGTTTTTAGGTTTCTCAGTAAGAAATCTAATTCTTTCTACCACATAGCTATAGGTGTGAAGGTACAGGTATAGTATGGGTATGTGGATGCAAGCAGGGAATAAGAGTCCGTGGTGGGTTGACCCTGGCTGGGTGCCAGGTGCCCACCAAAAGAGCTCTATCACTCCCCCTCCTCAACCGGGCAGGGGGAGAAAATATAATGAAAGACTCATAATAAGGACAGGGAGATCACTCAGCAATTACCATCACGAGCAAAACAGACTTGACTTGGGGAAATTAATTTAATTTATTGCAAAGCAAAGTCAGGGTAGGATAATGAGAAAACAAATCTTAAAATACCTCCCTCCCTCCCTCCTGCCTCCTTCTTCCCAGGCTCAACTTCACTCCCAATTTCTCCACCTCCTCTCCCTGAGCGGCTCAGGGGGACAGGGAATGGGGGTTGCACTCAGTTCATCACACGTTGTCTCTGCCACTCCTTCCTCCTCACACTCTTCCCCTGCTCCAGCGTGGGATCCTCCCACAGGAGACAGTCCTCCACGAATTTCTCCAACGTGGGTCCTTCCCACAGGCTACAATTCTCCACAGACTGCTCCAGCATGGGTCCCTTCCACGGGGTGCAGTCCTTCAGGAACAGATTGCTCCAGCGTGGGTCCCCCATGGGGTCACAAGTCCTGCCAGCAAACCTGCTCCAGCCTGGGCTCCTCTCTCCACAGGTCCACAGGTCCTGCCAGGAGCCTGCTCCAGCGCGGGCTTCCCACGGGGTCACAGCCTCCTTCAGGCATCCACCTGCTCCGGCGTGGGGTCCTCCATGAGCTGCAGGTGGATATCTGCTCCACTGTGGACCTCCGTGGGCTGCAGGGGGACAGCCTGCCTCACCATGGTCTTCACCATGGGCTGCAGGGGAATCTCTGCTCCGGTGCCTGGAGCACCTCCTCCCTCTCCTTCTTCCCTGACCTTGGTGTCTGCAGGGTTGTTCCTCTCACATATTCTCACTCCTCTCTTCCAGCTGCTGTTGTGCAGCAGTTTTTTCCCCTTCTTAAATATGTTATCCCAGAGGCGCTACACCATCGCTGATGGGCTCGGCCTTGGCCAGAGGCGGGTCCATCTTTGAGCCGGCTGGCATTGGCTCTATCGGACATGGGGGAGGCTTCTGGCATCTTCTGACAGAAGCCACCCCTGTAGCCCCCCACTACCGAAACCTTGCTACGTAAACCCAATACAAAGTCCAACAGTGAAACAGCTTCTGCAAGGAAAAGCTGGTACAACCAGTTCTGCTCTCACTTGTCTGAGGAGGGGTCTATAGGACATTACCCACCAACAGTGGCCATTTGGGGGTTTGCTGGATGGTATTTTTGCAGGAGGAATTTGTTGTGAGTTCGTGGCTGGCATCACTGAATTATCTAATGGATACAGTGGTGGTTATTTCTAGAGGAGTCAGGGACCACAAGAGCTATAGGGACTGAGTGATCATTTCCCTTCTAGAGAGAGGACAGCTAGAGTGGTGCACTGGGAAAATCTGGGGCAGTTTAATCCTTCTGCTGTATCTTCTCCTCTGCTTCCTTACCTTGCAATACAATGGACACGCTCGGTGCAGAAAGAGAGAACAACTGCAAATCCACAGGGACCAGGATCTGCTCAGCATCTTAGAGCTGTGCTGTCCAAGTTGGATGTGAAGGATGGAGTGGAATGGACCCCCTTGTTCCCAGTCCCTTCATGTCTTTGTCCACTTGGCACACTCTAGGCGAGATTAAAATGGAGATTAGGGGGGCTAAACTGAGGTGTTTACATAGAAGGATCTACAGACATGCTAGTGGTTGATTGAGTTGCCTAAATAAAGATGTCTAGTGCCATCTGAAGCACCAATGAGTGCCTGGGACAGCTATATGTGGCTGGCAGGTATGATATGGGAGATATGGGAGACCATTACCCCCTGGAGACACAGCTGGAGACCAGGTGGGACATCTCAAATACGCACCTAAGATGTCTGAGTCACTGGGAATAGTCAGTCCAGTCAATAGGGTTGAGAGAGTTTAGAGCATGGTTCAACTCACCATAAATGAAAACCTCCAGGCCAGTAAGCCGAGTGACTCTCCCAGCTCCATGGATTATATTGAGAAGATCTCCATTGACTATCAAAGGAGTGTAGACATTCAGAACAAAAGGAGACACCCACATGAGAAATCAAAATATAGGTGTATTCATCTCTGAATTAATCCCACTCAGAGTGGATAGACTTGGAGTGAATGCTTCTGCAATTTTTGTTCTCCAGGGCAGATAGCCCCAGCTTGCTCTCGGGCACTTCTGGAGGGAATGGTATAATGCAGTGCCAATATTGTTCAGTCTCAAACATTCACTCATTGCCAGGGAACGCAACCTACAGCGTCTCTGCTTGGGTTCAGTCTCTTCTTGGACTGGAGGTGCTGTGGTATTTCTTTGCTTCTCCACAAGGGAGAAGGAAATGAGGGAAGAAACACATCAATCACTGATATATCTGATAAAAATGTAACTGCTAGGACTACTTCCCAGCTTGTGGTGAGGGACACTTTAGGCGGGCAGTAGAGGCATAAGCTACGTGCCATTCTTTGGTCACCTCTGCACTTAGCGCTTTGCTGTACTCTATTCATTTGTGTTTACAGACTCCAACACTCAGAGACTAGAAATGAGTTGCTATTTAACCTATCCGCAGAAAGTGGCTTCCAAATCTCTTGGACATGGTTGATGTAGGAGAGTAGGAGAAACTTGGGAAATTTCAGGAGGTCTCAAATGGTGCTGTCTGTGTTCAGGCAACTGAATTGAGCCCCAGATGATTAGCTCAGACTGGTGACCTCACCTTCAGACAGTCAGAGGTTTTTTTGCAGGAAAGACATTTCAACTTTATAACTACTTGCATGTCCATTGCCACAGCACTTCGGATTCTAGTAGAGGGTGTAGGTCTTGACATACGGTTGGGAACGCATACAGTGGCATTAGCCAGTGTAGTACCCATCCTCTCAGGTCTCTGTTTCGGAAGGGAAGAAGAAAGGGTCTCAAACTTGTTGCCGTAACACTGTCCACCACAACCATTCCTACAAGCCAACACCAAGCCCCCCGACCAGGGACTGATAGTCCCAATTGCCTGTGCTAAAAGCTTTGGCAGCCAGATTGAGAGGAGTCCAGCTCCCAAGGGAGAGACGCCCGCACAGGCCATATGAGATGCCTTCAAAGAGCCAGTGACAAATGGGCACAGAGTGGACGTCTCATTGTCAGATGGCCACTGGGTTGGAGTGACATAATATCCTGCTAAGCAGCAAACAATGTGTCCTTGGACAACAGTGAAGTCATGCTCCTCCTTAACATTGTCCTCTCTGTCAAGAAATGTCTATAAATACCAGGGTCTCCAGCATTTTTCTTAGCAAGTGATTCAAGATCTCTTTGCAAGGCTGCATCCCAGACCTGCTGTGATCCTGGTGGATATCCAATCATGAGGATCATCTATGTTGTGTTTGCTGTTTTTCTAATGGCCTTGATGGCCACCCCAGGTAAGGTGGCAAATTATGTGGAGCAGAAATGAGAGATAATAGTGAACCATAAAGGAATTAAGGTTAAAAAAAGACTTTTCCAGGAAAGTAGGTGTGGGTGGTGAGTCTTGTATCGAGATTTTGGTTGGGTTCGGCTCACAAGATTTTTGGAGTGGAGTTGAGCTCCAGAATCACATCATCCCAGATTTAGACATCCACTGTCTGGGGGTCTTCATGTGAACTGGGTCCCATCACGGTCATTGGTCAATAGTCGACAGAGTCAGAGCAATTCAATTCATCTCAAGCTAAATACCCGGGGTCTGACTATCCCGGTAAATTCAGCAGTGCCAGGACTGAGGTCTTAGCTTGACATCTGAACTAAGTCTTCCACACCATTTAATTGACAGCACTGTCACTGGCTCATTTTTGCTCTTGGCCAAATAGCATGGACTCAAACCATTCCTGAGACAAGCGCTGACAGTGGCCAGGGTCCATTCCCAAGTACCAGTGTGGATGTGGACACTTTGTTTTAAAGAGAGAGTTTACTGTGTGGTGGTGGGATTTCTGTGCTGTTGACCATGATGATTTAGTCAGTGCAGATGTAGCTCCCTTTCTTTCTTTCTACAGGCAAAAGCCAGTCAAAAAGCTGCAGTGGGTATTGTTCCAGGACATGTGCTAAAGGAGAGAAGGAGGAGCACACTGAAGACTGCAAGAGGATGTACTGCTGCCTGGCACACAGGAAAAAGAAGTAGAGCGGAGTCTTTCAGTGCTGAGAGGAGGAGGGAAACAGTGATGTTTGCATTAGTTTCTTCTTGCTTGATGAAAATGGAGTTTGCTCCTCTCATTAAAAAAGACCAGTTCTCACCCTGAAGTGTGCTGTGTGGTTCATTGTCTTCCAAAAAGTTGTGTGCAGAGGATCAGGAAAGATCTGGTAAGTCTTGCCAAATAAGTTCATGTTTATGGAGATGATATGGTCGGACGCAGATACTGCACTTTCACATACTAGCCTCATCACAACAGGAGTCATAAGTGAGTTTCTTAGTAGCTTGTTCATATGAAGTTGTGCCTTTGTGTGATTCAAATCCTGCAGGGATGCACAGGAGCAGAGATGGTGGGGCAGTACCAGAGAGAAATCCACTGTCTGCCCCGTCGCTGTCCTCCAGAGGTCCATCCCAGACTCGGACTGAGATGATCTGTCAGCAATGACCATCACCAAGGCTTTGCCTGTTCACTATATCCATCACCAAACATGCCCACATTGATAGCCCTGAGTCGTATCCTCTAAGCTCAGACTTGCTTGCTGCCCAAGCTGCGGTACCGGCCAGCAGACCCCAGCAGGTCCCATAAAACCACTGAGCATTATTCTATGAGAGGTTAGCCAGCACCGGCTGAGGGCTATGATCACCAAGGTGTGCAGCACACTGCAAACACCATCTTTGCCTTGTAGGACCAGACACCCCTACGTAGGTTTTCATTACCTCTTCTTCTGGTCCAGACGATCTGAACCAGCAGCCCAGACATAATCCTATGAAGGTGATGGTTTCAGTTTCCAAAGCCCTTTTGGATTTCTTCAGAAGATGTCTTCGACATGTGAGTAACCTTACAGGCATCTGGGATGTCCTAGCTCCAACCCTCACCCCCTGCACTGCTGATACATTGGGAACCAATTCTCTACAGCATTTGTATCCAATGATGTTGATGTTTCCTCCCATTCTTCCCCCACTGTTTGTCCGTAGGGAGCTCAGAGCCTACTTGCTCAAAACAAGAGTCATGTGAAGGCCGCAAATTCTTGCTAAAGCCTCCGGTTTGGACTGCAGTAGGGCCTTGGTCCTGGAGTCAATATTTCATGAGTAAAGCTCTCACTGACTTAAATGGTGCAAGATCAGGACTGGAATGAGAGGGGGAATACGGTAATGACCATTGCTTTGTGAGCAGCTCTGTGCTGTGCTGCAGAGGCACTTTGTAAGCACAGGCTCCTTGGGACTGAGTAGGTGGAGAATTAAGCAGAAGGAGAGAGTCACAGTCTGTCACGTCTCAGATAACAGATTGGACCTAGCTAGGGCTGGTGCAGTCTAAAAATTGTGCTGTGACTTCTGAATTTGCAAATTGCCACTGGCAATTAAGTATTTTCCCCAGATGGACTTAGTTTTTTTCCTTCGGCAGTCTTGTGTCAGTAGCCCCTGTGTTCTCCAAAACAGGGTAACTCTCTCAATGAGTTTGCACGATGGGGTAGACAGCCCGTGGCATCCATGCTGAGTCATGAGAAGACTCTTCCCAAGGAGACAGCATGGGGAACTTGCCCTCCAGTTGCTCATTCTCGGCCAAGGCAGCATCTCAGCATCACTGGGTCCACTTGAAGGAGAAAAATCCGGTGAATGTGAAAGCGATCCATGACCCACTGGTGAGCGCAGAGCTGCAGCCACAGACAGCAGCAATGAGCTTGACCTTGTGTAGTGCAGAGCTTAGAAAATATAAGGAATAGTCAGGTAAATATGTCCTAAACCCCAGAAATTGTCCATTTGGAAAAATTTTGGAGGATCTCACCATGGGTTAGGCATGTGTTACCAAGATGCTAAATAACAGCCCTGAGGCACTTGCCTTCCTGACATTCATTTATGTCTCACCCTGCTGAAGAAATCCAACAGGAATGCGCAGGGAATGCAATGGCTCGAACCTGCCTCCCACAAGGCACATCCGTGGTTGTTTCTGCACATCCCGGGCATCCTCTGCAGCGTCTTTCGGCTTCTCCCTCCCACGTCAAAGCAGCAGGGCTTCCTCCTGTCTTGCACGTTCCCCGTGAATTATCCAGCCTCACTGTTGTGGGACCATGCTGGACAAATCAAGCAGGCCTCCTCACAGCCTCTGGCCTTCCCCTTTTTGTCCTGTGCTTTTATTTAAACAAGAATTTAAAATGCCCAGACATGAAAGAAAACATTTTGCCTGATCTTGAAGGAATCCTTTCTTCTTTCTTTTCTTGGACGAACTGAAAAGGCAAAAACTTCATTTCTTTTTAGATCAAAGTCAATTTTCTTTCAATTCTTGAGGCTCGCCAGTGAACCAGAAAATCCACTGCGTGCTCCGCTCCGGTTCGGAGAACAGGGGCATGGACCGGTGCTGCAGTGCGAAGCAGAGCACACAAGCTAGACAAGAAGGAAATATCCAGGGCTCTTCTTTGCTCACGGTTTTCTTGGAAGACAAAACATAAAGCAACCCACATCAGCTTCATGAATTGCTGACCCTAGCTCCCATTCATCACTGTGATTTTCTCTCCTTTTCTAACAATGTCTCCGGGAGGGACATTTAGAAATCCCTGCTGCGGGGTACCGTGGATGCTGAGAATTCACCTGGGTTCAAGGGGAGACTGGGTGGGTTTCCTGGAGAGGAATTGACTGTGGCTCAGGGTATTGCCTTCTGCAGATGTTTGAGGCCAATTCTTCCTTTCACTCCCATCAATGTCCTCAGCTGTGGGCTCTGGGGTCACCTCCTACAAGGCACAGGTGAGTTATTCTAAGCACAGGGGAAAAAAAGGTTCCCCCTCCTCTCTTTGAGGGGAAGAAAATTATGGGTTTACTCAGTTTTATTGTACAGCAAAGGGAAAAGATTTAACAGGTCAAAATATCTGAGAAAACCACTTCGGCCGAACCCAAATCTTTTCCCTTCCCCAGCTGTCCTCCACCAATCCCAATTTCACCTTGTGGGACACTTATTTAAAGAAATTATTTTCTTTCTATGGAAAAATACCTATGGAAAAATGTCAGTAATACTGCTATCACATTGCCATTTTGCTCTTGCCTTCATTTCTTCCCCATCTGCATTCCTGGGGCTGTAGCAAGATACTTTAGGAGAGGCAGGAACATCTACTTAGAGCACTGGGAGTGGGAGCGATGCCTGCTGCTTGTGCATCGCCCAGCTTGCCGGTTCCTGCTTCCAACGTGCCTTGAGGAAACACAAAATACACTGCGGATAATGACAATTTCAACTTTTACTGAGGTTGGGGTTGGCAGGGGTCAACAGAGCCTACTTCAGGTCTAACTTGCATGCAGGTATCAGTGTTGCACTTCCCTCCTTGTCTGAGATGTGCCAGTTCACTTTGCTGTTTGGAAATACCTAAGGATGCTTATAAAGGCAATTTCCAGCCCACCCAATGTTGCTGCAAAGCACCCTGGCAGGATTCCCCACGTGTCCTGACCACCACACAGGCCAAGTGCTGCAGCCAGCCACAGTCAGTGCTTATTTCTAGGGTTTTCATTATTATCATTGCTGCAGTTATTGCTTTTATCACTGTGGGATCTCTTTGAAATGATCCCCATCCCTGTGCCCTTGTTACACGAGATGCTGGGCAGTCAGGGAGCGGAAGACAGCAGATGTCACCAAGAGCTGAAGACTTACAATCTTCATCACCGAAGCCAGCTCAGCAGAAAGCCAATGATTTTACTTCCAAAAGTTATACTTACCTCCAAAAGTTTAAGCCCACAGCTGCCTGTCTGCAGGAAAGAAACGCTCCCTGGTTACTCAGCAGAGACATCTCCTGTCTGGCAGGGAGGCTGCAAGGGCCAGGTGAGGACAACAGCAAAGCTGCCCACCGGTGAGGGACGGGGACGGCGGAGGGGTGGGGGATTGCTCACACACCAGTCTTAGTCTGGACATGGCCAGGTAGTTGGCCTCAGGGCCAGAAAACAGGCCCTGGCAATGTTTAGTTGACTGAAAGAGATGTCTCCAGTGTGTCCAAGACCACAGGAGCAGAGCCAGGAATACGCTGCATGACTTGTTTCTCTTGGACTGGTGAACTCAAAGAGACAGAGGTGGGGAATAAAGCTGAGGATGTTGTTTTGTATTTGGGGCTGTCTGTAGATTTCCGTAGGTTGCAAATACAATGTGGAGAGAAGGGTCACCTGATAAAAGGGGTGCTCGGAAAACGAAGGATTTTATGTTTGTGTTCCCATCTTCCACTTCCAAAGGCAAAACCTGGAGAACAGAGATGCACGGTATGGGGACACAGAGGGGACCTTGTTTCCAATCCTGAGGAGCTCCTGCAATGAAAACTGAGGCAGAGGAAAGCTCTGGGAAAAGAGGTGGGGATTTGTTAAGGGGGGACACTGGTCTTTTGTGAGTGGGTGACCGGTAGCACAGTGTGCTCTGATGAAGGCGGTAGGTGGTAGAGCTCGCCCCACCATTTATTGTGTCCTTCTGCAAGGAAGGACAGTTTGGGAATAGAGACCACAGACAACTGAGACCACAAGCCAGTGTATTCCTGGCTCCTACAGCCTCTTCCTCCTCGGGTTCCCAATCCAACCACCCCCTCCTAAAGGAGCTGCTCCAAGCACCATGGATGGTGAGGAAATGCTGCAGGAGCAACCGAAGCTGCCGGGTCTGCCAGCATAAAGGCAACTTGGCTCACGTACAACTGAGAGGAAATCCAAATCCAGGCAGGCATGATCACTTTTCCAGGCAGAAGCCAGCAATAGCAAAATACCAAAAGCAGAGTTCGAGAAATGGTTTTTAGCAGCTCTCTGCAGCTTTTGAGCTCTGTCTCCCATGGGCCATGCCAGCTGCAGTGTCAGTAGTCAGGGTGAGACACGTGTCTCCTGGTCAGAGTCCAGCCAGCTGGTGAGGAAGAAGATTTGGGGAAGGCTGCCATCTTTTGGATGACTGCAAAATAACGGCACCTGCTTAGGGAATGCTGCTCATGGACCCAAGAGATGTCAGCTCAAGCCTTTTTCTTGGAGGACGAGTTGCAGCCACGGATGACTGAAGTTATTCCTGCTCTGCTCTTGCCTCCCACAGATGGGTCCAGATCTGTATTTAGGGCAAACTAGGATCAGATCTGGAAATGATCTGGCAGATTTTCCGTCTGGTCCTTCATGCCCTTCAGGCTGTGGCTGCATCTGCAAGGACGGAGGTGCACATCTGGAGAGCAATATTCAAGCTACCTTCCACCTGGCTGGCTCAGGTCCTGCAAGCAACACAGAGGATGCAGGTGGAAGAGATGCAACTAGGCTTGGTACATTAGTTTTGGGGCTCTCTCTGCCTATCCCTGCTGCTGTTGGGTGATTTCAGGGGCTCCTTTTACCTTTCCACAGAAACCTTTCTTGGCATTTGCAATTGCAAGCTCTGACACTGGCCACCTCGGTCCTACACTCCTCTGATAACCTGTCCCCTGGGTCCCCTCCACCACTCTGTCTCACAGGCCCAGCTGCTCCATGGCCTTAAATGCATCAGAGCACTTGCCCGCCTGGTGGCCCACTTTCCTGCAGATTAAACATTTGTCTAATGGCCATAAGCTGCTTAAATATGTCTTGGGCAAAACCCCTTTGTGAGTGCTCCGAGAACAAATGGTTCCCTGCTGGGACCGCTGCTATGCCCCCACACCAAAGCATTTCTTATGGATGCGTCATCTGTTCTTTCCCTTTTGTGCATCCAGCCTGCTCATCTCCTTTCCATGGGTATGAAGCAGCAAAGAATTTTCCCCATCATGGACAAAGGGAAATGGCCTGCTTCACATGGCTGAAGAGACTCTGGAAGCCTGCATCCCTTTTCCACCCTGCCCCATCTCTCCGGAATATCCCAATGCAAGCCTCTTCCCCCGATCCCATACTGTCTTCATCTAGCAAGCCAATACCACAATGTTTAGGAGCTGTCAATGCATGAGTGTACAGCAGTTTTTAATCAGCCTGACAAAATCCATATCAAAGCAGAGCCAAAATATCTATTGCTTCCATTATTTTCCACCCCCACAAGCCACATCTCCATTGCTTGACCTCCCCTGCCATCTCCGACCAAGCTGAAACCTTTAGCCTAGCCCCACAAAAGCTTCAAATGCAAATAAAGTGAGAGTGCCCCAAAGCCAGATCAGCAGCTTGTTTGACTATACGTAGCATGGGAGGATCATCAAGCTGACCGATGCTGGGAATATCTGGCCCAGACAGCAAGAGCTGGGATTTTTTTCCTAAGGGAACTTTTTCTCTTGATGACTTTAGCCTGTTACCCAAATTTTGCCTCCAGAGGATGCATGATATAGACCACTGCCCCTCTGCTGCACCCCTGCTTTGTTATCTATATTGAAAGCAAATACTGCCTCTAAAATCTAAACAATAATACACCTTACCATGCTCTGAATTTACAGCAAAGAAATAATAGAAAAGACCCAATACAGAACTGAAAGCACTAGGAACAAGGCAAGGAATTCCAGCAACACTCCGTGCCCTAAAATCAAGGGGATTCATGCAGGGCTTATGCTATTAGAGGGGGACAATGGGACACGCACATCATGCGATGCTAAGCTAGGGCTCCTAAGCCGTGGCTCCTTGAGGATTAGAGAAGGAAAGCGTGTGGGGGAGGCGGCTAGAACAGAGGAATGGGGAATGGCTTAGCATTGCCAGATTTAAGAGTATCGTGGGGGTTGGTGGCGTGATCCCCTTTGGGAGAGCGTGGTCTGGTAAGAGGGAAGGACTCATGGGCTGCATGGGAAGGTGAAAAAGAGGCAAGGTAATACTATTGCCCAGAAATATGTTCTGCTTTTCAGCTAGGACATAGAGTGCCTCCCTTGTGTGGGGAGTCCCAAGGTGGGCTGCTCTGCAGGCACATTGGAGCCCAGTCTTTCAGCTCCCATCACTCATGGTGCTGCAAAGGCTGGAAGAGAGCAGATGGGCCCATAGGAAGGAGCACAGGGGCATAAGGGAGACGTGGAGGAGGGAAGGGAAGCAGGATGGCCAGCAGGGGCAGGGAGGGATGCGGGCAGGAGGGGTTCCAGGCGCAGAACATCACCAGAGACCAGAAAGGGGAAGGTTGCCTTAACCAAGGTGATGTGATGGCTTCATAAGTATCTCAGGACTTGCAATAGGGAAGGGTTGGGTAGGTGCTGGACCCTGTGGCTTGAAGAGGGGAAAAAATGGAGGGAGGAATGGTATCAGGGAATGAAGGCAATTTATCCTATGCCTGTGTGACCAAGAGGATTTAGAGGTGGTCCTGGGGGACTTGGTCTGGTTTGGTGTTTCACTGGAAAGGAAGAGTTGGGTGCTCAGAGTGACTAGCAGCGGGTAATTGCCTAGAGAATGAAAAAAGATATGAAGAGCATCCAAAGCTGCTCAGAAAGGCAGATGTGCCCTGGGTAAGAAAGGGCCCAGTCTAACCAGCTCCGAGGCTCAGTCTGGTGGAAGACGTGGCCCAACACAGACACGTTCATTCCTCCCTAAGGACATCTCTGTGGTGGGAGTCCCAGGCCCACTTGGACAGACCTGTTCACAGCTGCATTGCAGGCACTACTGGTGTCTCCACCATGCTCTTGTGATGTCCACACACTACACGCCTTGGGGCATCTGCCAGCCCAACATGCAGCCAACCATCCCTTCCAGCATCCCTGGAAAGTCTCTTCCAGCATTTTCCTTAAGCTTGACTTGGACCCCCTGCCACTGAGTTCACCACTCAGCCCCCCCATGTCCTGCTATGCCCTTGGAGAGGGGATTCAGGCTTCCAGTCCCTATACTGGAGATGGATCTCCCTTTAGAGGCATATGTTGACTACAGAGGGAGCTGAGGATGATGAGGCCCATGAAAGGTGCTCGCATACTCACGGACCCCGCTGTGCGAGCCACCTTGGGGGACAACGGCCTGAGCTATGCCAATATCTCATAGCAAAGGGTGGTGAACAGGGATAAAGAGCTAGACCTCAGGGCTATTTGCTTTTCTCTCTGCTTCCCTGGAGCAGACCAACCTCTGTTTGGTCCCTTTGTTGTCTATTTGTTCTTGTCCACAGGCATAGCTGCCTGTTCAGAGGTGACCTGGCTGAGAAGAGGGACAGGACCAAGCAAGGTTCATGTAGGACAGCAACACAAAGGGGAGTGCGGTGGTGTCAAGGCTGTGTGCTGTGTCTGTCCCATGCCCTGCACTCTTGTGCAGCTCATTGCTAGGTGGATCTGGGTCACTTGGCTCCCCAACTGTCCTGGGCTCTTGCGTTAAGTACAGAGGTAGGGACCAGGCATGTGGATGCTGTGGCTGTGCTAGTCCACAGAGACCCCTCCAGAAAGGCTGAGGTGAGCAATAACCCCAGTTGTAGCCATATGTATAGGGCAAGAGCACCTCACCAGACTCTCCTCAGATATTTAGAAATCTCTTAAGAGATTTATACTTTAAAAATGCGCTCATGCATGCACCAAAGTCAAGACAGAGTGGGCAGCTGGGCTGTATCTATACCAGTAAAAAAAACCAGGGCCAAGCCCTGTTCTCTAGTCCTGGGACCCTTTGGCATAGCCTGGCCACGTCCCTACTATTAAACTTTCTCAGTCTTCAAAAGAGGGTGGTCCCTCCCATGGTCTATTGGGAATGGTCCCTGGTCCATGCTAACTCTTGAGCTTCCCAGGGTTGTCTGGGTCAGTGCTTGTTCACCTGGGCTGCAGCTGGCAATTTAGCCATATGGGTGACTCTCTGCACCCCAAATTGTTCAATTCCCAGTTATAGATGTAGCCCCAGGGAGTTTAGCTTCAAGTATGGTAGAGTGGGACAGTGGCCATTATGACCAGGACAGGAGCAAACCAGAAAGACCATATATCAAAGACCACCAACAGTGTCAGCTCATAAAATACGAGGCAAAATTGTAACTCATGCAAAGACAGGAAGCCTCCTTTTCACTGTAAAAGTGAAAATGCTGCAATCAAGTAATTACTCCAGCCCTGGCTATCCAGTCGGAAAGCATCAAGCATTTCTGAGCAGCACTGAATGAGGGACCGATGGGGCTGGCTGGCATTTCACTCCAGCTTCCTTTCACTTGAGCAATCCACTCTTGAGACTCTTGCTTTAGCCACTTTTACAGCTCCTTGCACTCAAGGCTGCAGTAGTATGTGCTTGAAGAGATGCTACATGTTTTTTGTGGCATTGTTTTGCTGAAAACTAACATTTTTTCCTTCTCCTTGAGCAGCTGTTCCTCCTGTTGCTTGTGGTACCGGGTATACTTTCATTGTGAAATGTGATCTCTGGCAAAATTATTCTTTGAATCACTGAGTTTCTTCTTGTCTATAAATTTTCCCTGAAAGTTTAACTGGGTGCACTCATCATCTGAAAGGAGGTTGTAGCGAGGTGGGTGTCAGTCTCTTTTCCCAAGTAGCAAGTGACAGAACAAGAGGAAACGGCCTCAAGTTGCACCAGGGGAGGTTTAGGTTGGATGTTAGGAAAAATTTCTTCACTGAAAGGGTTTTCAAGCATTGGAACAGGCTGCCCAGGGAAGTGGTTGAGTCACCATCCCTGGAGGTATTTAAAAGATGTGTAGATGTGGTGCTTAGGGACATGGTTTAGTGGTGGACTTGGCAGTGTTGGGTTAACGGTTGGACTCGATGATCTTAAGGGTCTTTTCCAACCTAAATGATTCTACGATTCTATCTTCCCTCTTCTTCTGGGTCTCCAGTGGTGTCAAGCCTTGAAATGATACTCCTTCTTGCATTTGTATAATAGCCACGCTTTTTTCCCAGAAATACCTGAGAACTTTACCCAAAGAAGCCAAAGGATATGTTGGACATTTCATAGGTAATATTCACCTTTGCTCCAGGGTGCTGGAAAAGCCTGAAGAGCAGCACAAGTATATTCTTGTTTGAGGAAAGAAAATGGTCAAAAAACCAGAAATGCTTTGTAAAGACAAAAGAAGAGTTTGAGGATATTCAAATGAAAAAAAGGGAACAGCAGGCCTAAAACTCTCTTTCCATTTTACCCTGCCAAGTACAATATAAGTCCTGGATGTCACTTGGATGTCAATGGAGGTGCAGCAAATCAGAGATACCACTGCTGTATATAGCCAATTTATGGACTTCACTGACAAGAAGGTCACTGAGTCAACTGCTGTGAGTGGATAACTGCATGACCATGAACATTTGTAGCTCTGCATGCAAAGATCCTGTAATAAAGGTAATCAAATCTCATGCTTCAGCGCATAAGTGGATCTTCTGCGGCAGCCAGGAAAGAGGTTTTCCACCCGCACACCCAGAACTGTGCAGTTAGCTTGGTGTGCTACAGAGGTAACCTCTGAAGCCTCAGGTTTTGGCCATCGCTGGAGGCAGGAAGCAGGATTTGATGAGCCGGTGGTCTAACCGGGTATGGCAATTCCTATGCAAGAGCCGGGGAGATCACAAAAAACGGAAGTGTGCGATTAATGTGCTACAGTGAGCCGTTTTGCTGCCACATTTGGAAATATATGGGGTTAAGGAGATAGCCTCAACAGCAAACCGCAGTCTGAGACATCAAGAAAGGACCAGAGGGCACTTATGCAATGGAGTCTGAAATATCCTCGGAGACTGCAGGTGGCACTTTCCCCAGTTCAAGAATGAGGACCGATGAAGAAGCCCTCAGTCCTCAGTGAACACTAAACCACTGAAACTCCCTCCCATGACAAGCCATTGGTATTCATGTTAATGAAAAGACCAGCCACGGTGCTACCACTACTGCAAACCAGAGAAGAAACATAACGCCCTGGTGGGTATCATGCTGGGGGTCAAAGATCGTGGTCTACATGCATTTATGTGGATAAATCTTGGAAATCGGAATCTGTGCAGGCCTACCCCAACTAAGATTTCCACCATATGCAAAGAAAAAAAAACGATGTGGCAATAAGACAACTCTTTGACGTTGCAACATGAACAAGGTACTGGAGTGTTGGGATGTTTGGAGGTAAGAAGATGGTACAGACAAGCAGCATCTTGGAGAAAATGGCATCATCCAGTAGTGTGAACGCTGGTCAGAGAAAAATGCCTGCTGTGGCTGGTACAGGGGATGCTGAATTAGTGCTCTTCAAACCTAAATGTCCGAGTGGCTGCACCTTTGATTACAAGGACTTAAGCTCTGCATCAGGAGGCTGTGAAAGCCTGTAACTTCTGCGGGTCAGCACAGGCTGGAGCAGAAATGGATGTTTCCCAGCAAGCAGAGAGCTGTGAAATATTCTATTGAAAACCAGCACCAGGAAACTGTTCCCATCTGATACACAGTAATTTTGCACAGTGGTGAAGGTTTTCACACATAGCAATAAAGAGTGATTTTGGAAGGCAAATAGCTGAAAGAGCAGTTGCACCTGAAAATGAAGGTATCACCTCCAGTCATGATTGCAACTCCCTGACGTAGCGAGCCAACTCGAGCCAGGCACAGGATTTCCCACTGGGGTACCAGCCGCCAGACTGTTACACTGCCTACACACTGTCAAATGCACTCAGATTCGCAATTCGCCGAGCACTGGGTTAAAGTACACATGGCTTTAAAGAAAACAAGCTTTGCTGCAGTGCTGGCAGTCAGCTGTGATATTCATCGATCATTTCTGTTCGCAGAGCCCATACAGCCTACTCAGTCCAGCATCCTTCACCGGTGCAAGTTTTTTGTTGACACATCCAAGCTTTTCTGAAGAAAAAAAGATAGGTCCTGGAAAATGGTTGGGAAGCCACAGATTACACAATAATATTTTCTGAATGTTGAACAACAGATTGAACTTGATCAAAGAGGCATTAGATGGATCCATCTTGTTCCAGTGAGACTGAAGGGAAGATCTGGAGATCATCAGGCCTCAAGACTCTGCCACTGATGTTTCCTTAGTTTCAACTGATCTGTCTGTACCCATTGCTGTGAAGAAGCTGCAAGCACCTCCACCAAGGTCTCTGCTTATTTAAAGCCTTGCCACCACAGAGCTCTGTGCTCCTCACACTTTTTAAGAGGCCAGTCCTCATCAGACACCAGTAATTGCCTGCGTGGGAGAGGACTCATCCCTATTTCCCAGCAGTGATGTCCCTGAAGGATTTTGTGGCAACACTCACCTGTTGAGAACTCAAGGTGACATTGGAGGCCAATGCCATCCAAAGCATGTGAACCACAGCTTGGGTCTCAACAAACCATGAGATCTCTCGTAAAGTTGAATGTAGATATGGCTTTGACTCTCAGGTGAAGTCCAACTACCAAGTCACCCTTTACCATAACCCCTGTTAACCAATTCAAGATAGACTCGAAAGCTCAAGAGGAAACTGTGAGGTCCTTCCACCCATATTTGCTCCTGCAAAGACAGTGTTAGCTTGCAACTCCTGCAACAAATGGGATGTCTTCTTGCACTGCACTTCTCTGTACCTAGATGGTTGTCCTTTGCAGTGGAAAAGGCAAGGTCCTGATCCAGCAAAGCGTTACACCCAAAATTAATCCGAAGCTTGTCTGTGCTCCTTGAAGCAAGTGGCACTGAAAGGTAGTGTTTAAATATTCTGCCACACAGACATGTCTCAGGCACGTCTTTAAATAGGGATAAGGATTTAAATGTTTTGTTTAATCAAGTCCTGATAAAAGAGCTGTCGACCAAGAGGTGGAAACAGCGGTGTGCATTTATGTACTGAAAGCACATGCAAGCAATGCGACGGTATTGCATTCCCTGTGAGAAACGTGGGGCAAGGAACAGTGCGTGTGCGCTAGTCCCTGCTGTGTCATGACACTATCACGGCTCCTGAAAATAAGAGTTTGCTGTCTCGCATCCTGCCAGCCCAGACCAGCCCAGCTGCCATCTTGCACCGAATCCTCCTGGCAGCCCTGAGCTGCAGCACACCACGTGGAGAGCAACTTGCTCGCACAAGTGGAACCGGTGGCTTCTCTCTTGAATGTTAATTAATTAATAGCTAGCACAGCAGATGCGCTGCATCTTCACAGCACCTTGCGAAGCATTAAGCAGCAGTTACTTGAAAGCACGATGAATGCCATTGCTCATGAAGAACATATTTTCTCTAACGTGGAGATTTCTTGGTGGGATTTTCTGACCTGTCTTATGCAGGATCAGCAGAACTGCTCGTAGTGTTCAGGTCTATGAATTAAGTCTCTCTTTATGTCTCAGAGGCACAGGAATTCTTTCCTCTCTTCCAGGTGAAATACTAGAGGAGCTGAGGAGTGACTAGTCAAGGCTGCACAATCTCCGCTGGAGCTAGAAGGACAATTAAGAACTTTTTAGGTCAAGGCAGGTGTCATCCAACAGGCTCAGTTTTGCAGTCCTTACCTGGACAGTTGCCCCATCGGATTCATTGCAAGTACAGTGTTCTGTAAGATTTAGATCAAGAGTTATTGTTTGCTCCTGTTTCAGCTTCTTTCAGCTTCTTCTTTTTTTTTTTTTCATTCTGCCCTAAAAATGCCAGAGCTTGTTATCCTCTCAGAGATTCAACCTGAGCATTTGTGCTGCAGAATCCCCCATGCCCCTTTTTATCAGCCTAACTAGCAGATAACTGAGTTCCTCACACTTCTCTTTGAGGACTCCTTGGTATCCTCCAGCTTTGCTTGACCTCCCCAGGTTTCCACCTGTATTGCACCGACCATCACCTGAGCAGAGCAGGAGGTAGGTTTCTCTGGTACTGGCTGGGTTTCCCATGGGAGATGCTGCAAGGAGCACTTTGTGACACTCTCCCAAAGACCAAGCACACCATTCATGGCCCTCAGGCTCCGGCAACCCAAGAAGCAAGATTCAAAGTGTCACCTAATCAAAGAATCCAGAGCTGTCAGGGGACAGCTCTATCTCTGAACATGGCTTTGCTCACTCTGCCTAGTCTGGGTTGCTCTTGCCTAACTTCAGCCCTCTAAAAGTTAGACTTCTTGTGCTGTGCTCTGCACTCCCTCTGCAGTCAGCAGAAAGAGGATGGGCATCTCCAGAGCATGGTTCATCCTGTCCCAAAGTGCGTGCCTAAAACAGAGAGAGGAATTGCCTTCTATATGTGCTGGCATCCTCTCCAAGTCCTGCAGAGAAATTCTGGAGGACCAACTTGAACAAGATGTCCAACTTTTAGATGTTTAAAATGAGATGAGACAAATTCCCGTTCCTGGCTTAGTATTTAGGAACCTTATAGGGAAGAACAATTCTTCCATTGCTTTATTAAGCAATCTTCAAGCTTATTTATCTCTTCTTTCCAGTCTCTTTAAACGCCGTTGAAGTTGCTGTCATCATAAATCAGAGTCATCAGAACTGCCTTTCAAAGCAAAACTTGTAACCGAGAAGAAAAGACATCACTGCAAAGCAAACACCAATGGATTATATATTGCAGACAGTAGCATGGGGGCTACTCCAACCTCATCTCACAGTGGGCCGAACTGATGGACTTGTGGCGTGCATCCTCCCAGGGAGCAGTATGCCCCAAAAGCATTACAACAGCTGGACTGGTTCAAACCAAGGATGCACCTAGCATTTTCTCCCCGGTTTTGACCATTAACAGGTCCCTATAAGAAAAGTAAGAGCAAGGCAAGCACATATGGTACATACCTCTACTAATTTCCCGCTTTCTGGTCATTTTCAGCTCACAGGATTCCTTGAACCTGTTGCTATTTGCCTGCAGTGGGCTTTTCTTCCTAGTACTCATTCTGGAAGAGATGGCGAACAGTTGGTCCCTATTCACAATTCTCAAGCTCTCCAGGATTTTGCAGTATGCTGCACAGAGCTCTGGGACAGTCCATGCAGAACATGTCAGGAGTCCCACTGGAGAGGTTTGTCACTGTCCAACCTCGGCGGCTGGGTGTCCCAGAGGTTCTCACGCTCCAGCACTTTTGCATGCAGTGACTTGTTTCCAAGGACTGGCATGACCGGTGATCAACTGGTGGTCCCCAGTGATGACTGATCAGCTGACGAATGAAGCTTTTCTCTGAAAGAAATGTCCATCAACCCCGAGGTGAATCTGCAGGCTGTGTTGACTTCGAGTCCCGAGTGAGCCCAAGCTGGACAGTGAGACTTGGGGATGGTGATTTATAAAAGAGCTTGAAGCAGTGAAAAAGAGAAGAGCAAAGGGAATAAAGGCTCTTTTATGTCTTTCTGGTTTCTTGAGGAAACAAGGCTTGGGAGATTACATCCTCAGGGTGCTCATCTCTGATTTTCCATGTCATTATCATTCCTACCCGCTCCAAGAACTCCTTCATCCCTTGGCCAGTTTCTACTGGATCCCAAGGAGAGGAGAGACATCCTGTTCATGTCTTCTCCCAGTCAAGGCTACAGATGACAGGCAGAGCTCCAAAGGAAGGGTCCCCGCTGGTTCCTCTGCAGGGCTATTACACAGTATGGCCAACTCTGTGCTTGAGCATGCCTCCTGCGTTGTCCCTCTGCCACGGCACTCATTTATTCCTAAGCCAGTGTTTTCCAATGAAAGGGTAATCCTGGGGAAAACAGTCTCCCGTGTTGTAAGAGTCACTGGTTACATGCTCTTCAGTTAAAAAATAAAAAGAATTCCACAGCAGAATGTAACACATAATGATATAAAACTAATTCACTCTTATAACGAATTTCTGTCTTTTCCTCACACACAACTGTTTCACCATTCTTAAACCTACTCCTTGTTCAAAGACGGTTGGTTTCATTTTGTTTGGATTTTTTTTGCAATCAGTAATTTTGTTTGATTGGAAACAACCAGCATCACTGATATACATATATACATTTTAATTATCATCATATAGTATTGCTCTGCTCGTGGGTTTGATGTAACTAACTTTATAACATTCCCAAAGTATTTGCCATGTGTTGGTTAACTACCATATCTAACCAGTCAGGGAAGAGGACATTCGAACAGGTTGGAGAAAGGACCCATTCATACCTGAACATGCTATTTGAAAATTAGTTTCAATGGCTGTTCAGGTGTTTGAGCAAAAACCTCACTCTACAAACTCCAGAGTTGAATGCAATGAAATCGAAATTCACTCTCAGCATCAGAGAAACATTACTATAAATCCTACTGTGAACTCAAAGGTAGCAATACCTGCTGTCTGTGTAGCACGCATCCTCAGAGGGCTTTCTAGCTGTTAACTCATGTGTGTATCATGAACAACCCATGAAATAACTTTGTTGGCCCTTGCTAGGACTCTCTAGGCTTGGTCTTTTCTGCTTTACTGTGGAATTGGAGTAGTTTTTTTTTATTTCCTGAGATCAACAGAAGATGCTTCTCTCAAGGGCACAAAACCAAGTCCACTTTATTTCCTGCAGCAGAATTTCACTCACCACTGGTACTTCAGAAAGAGGTCTCTAAACACAACAACTAATTCTGCTTGGCAAGGGTAAATTTCCCCCACCAGTGCATCACTGCTATGTGAGGGTGGCCTGACAAATCCATTGACATGACATAAGGAAAGATTTAGGAGTGGTTTGGGAGCATAATAAATGAATCCCCCATTGAGTCAACTATACATTCCTTGGATCTATCAAGCAATCAAAATAAGCCCTTTGGATTACTTGAGACAAATGCCTGTCTGCACAACAAATCACCGCAGATTGCTTATGACAGCCAAATGAGACGTCCTTTCAGAACATCACCCAGCAAGTCTTACACAGCTCTGGACCATATTATAAAGCAGGAGTTAAGAAATTTAAAAACCACATCATCTCTTTTGGGTTTTCTTTCATAGGATAAGGACAAGTGACTTCAAATGTGCGTGGGAATGCCCACTCTTACAGGGCAGTTTGGCCAAACATTTGCTACAAGGCATTAGAGCTTTTCCACTGTCTTAGACATTTCAGGTTACTAAAGGATTATATCTATAGACTATGGTAATCCCTGAATATTTGGAAAATACATGCACGACTCTCCAAACATCAGACATCTGCCCCATGGTACTGCACATCTGCCATTCCTGTGGATTTTTGAACAATTTCCTTTGATGAGCAGGTTTATTTCAATGGAAATCTACAAATGAGAAAAGCTCCATGGCTGTGTAGAGTCTGCAGTTTTATAGCTTAACATTTTTATCCAAGACAAAATACGCAGTCAGTCTCTTTGGACATCGCACAAACACGCATAAATGCACAAAGATAAATACGTTGAACACACACATGCACACACATACACATGCTGAAATCTACTTTGCTAAAAATCTGGCTCTGAAACAAATATATATTTTTTAAATTAACATTTTTTAGAGACACTAACTGCATCTTGAGTGCAGAGAACACATTATTTTGTAGGCGGTTTCAGTAGCACAATACCAACCCCTATTTTTAACTATTGACTAATTACAAGTAGATCTTAATTACATGGTGTGTGGAGGCACTAATAAGTTTACAAATCTGCCAACAACACTAAACACATATGTCTTTTCAAGCATTATCCTCCCTCTCTTTTTTAAAAAACCCTTTCTCTTATTTTCCCCTCCAATTTGGCAGCAGAAGATACTGGAAAAGGCTGTAATTGTGGCTGATTAGGAGGCAAGCATCTAACCACCCATTCCTGGGGAGAGAAGAATGGCTCAAAGCATGAGGAGGAATCAAAAGAGAAGCCAACAGAGCCTGGACAACTTGTATTTTCAGCAGGGTGAGAGAAGGGTTGTCTTTGGAGTAGTTTACTTTTGTCTTCTGTGCAAGCTTCATGGAGCCGTGTGCAGGTTTTATGTATTAGCTCTGTTTAGGAAATAGTGGCACGATATGTCCCATATTTTGCAAAGGGGCTGAAAATCAGTATGAAGGGGAGCAATGCAGAAGGAGCTGCTGGTTCTGCCCGTGCTGCCTGTCCATGGCAGCCCCCAGGAGCCTCCCAGACCTGGTGCAAGCAAGGGCTCTATTGCAAACCCAACAGCATCAGGATCTTCCTCTGGCCCCAGCTGGCCTGCTATGGTCATGTCCACAAAATCAGACTCTCCAAAACCTCAAAAAACTCTTGCAAAAAACCCCCAACCTCCAAGATAAGGTAGCTATTTGCTATACCAAGATGGATATAATCTCTGAGAAGAAGCATAGTGTTATTTTATGCAGTTACTTTCGAGCTTCTTATGTAAAAAGCTTTTGGCCCTTCCAAAAGTGATGAACTTCCCAGGAGTTCCCCCTCTGATCTGCTTTGCTGGGTTATGGCACAATGCAGCCAAGTCCATCCTAGGGTGATTTTCTGACAGTGTTTTTCCATCTTGTTTGAGGATTTTGACAAACTTTTTGCGCTTTCGGCTCCCCACAGGTGTTTTACACAGCAGCTGGACCCTCATGTCTACCAAAACACCTTTCAGACCCAGGTCCCACAAAGGTACCCACTCGTGCAGACACTTCCAACAGTCCTGAGTGGGGCTGAGCGAAGCTGTGAGCCACGGGGGATGGTCCTCTTGTGCAGAGCGAGTCTGCCAGGGAGGGGAAGAGGGCTGTGGGTCCTGCAGCACTTCTGTCAAATCCGCACAGGCGTTGCCTTTTTGGGGGAGGTTTGCCCAGTCCCGATGAGAGGATTCACAGGGATCAAGGAGGCAAAGAAGTCGTTGCAGTTAGCTGATCCTCTGGAAGTCACAGACTTTCATGATCCCCTTCAAAACTTGGCCTACCTCCACCTGAAGCCAGGTGGATGTGCATGCACATGATTAAAGAAATGTGCATTTGATAATTGGAGCTATATCCCTTATAATATACCTAATGATCACACCACATTTTATCATGTAGAATTCCAAGTTCTTCACAAACTGTCATCCTCTTAAACACCCTCACGTTGGTGACCACACTGTCACATACAAACCGCTGCTCACTCATCCTGCTCCCTGAAGACACATACCCATTTGCTATCCTTGGTAAAGACTGCAGAGTCGAGCACCAGTCAGGATTTAAGATCTCAAAAGCAGTTTTCTGTGGGAGGTCAGGGATTTCTTTTTAATCAAATGTGAGATAAAAAACTCCTTTTTGTGTTCCCAAGAGTGAATGCTCTCATGTTCTGCAGAAGGCACCCATGCATTTGTACATGGTCCTTCCATTCCAAACCGCAGAGCTGATCACTGTGGTCCATGTTAGCATATGAATCTACTCTTCCAGGAAAAGAGCACTAGCAGGAGGTGCATTTTTGGCATCAGCCACAGAGGATGTCCCAGAGCTGTTGAAAAAGCCTTCAAGTGTTTCCAAAGGGACAACTCCAGTACTGATGACTACTTACTGTGCAGAACTGCACATCTGCCAAGCCGCTCTCCATCATTTATCAGCAGTCCTGGTCAACGGGGGAGGTCCCAGAAGACTGGAAGCTAGCCAATGTGACGCCCATCTACAAGAAGGGCCGGAAGGAGGATCCGGGGAACTACAGGCCAGTCAGCCTGACCTCGGTGCCCGGGAAGATCATGGAGCAGCTCATCTTGAGTGAGCTCACCGGGCAGGTGCGGGACAACCTGGGGATCAGGCCCAGCCAGCATGGCTTCATGAAAGGCAGGTCCTGCCTGACCAACCTGATCTCCTTCCATGACCGGGTGACCCACCTAGTAGATGAGGGCAAGGCTGTGGGTGTTGTCTACCTGGACTTTAGTAAGGCCTTTGACACGGTCTGCCACGGCATTCTCCTGGAGAAGTTGGCAGCTCACGGCTTGGATGGGCATACACTTTGCTGGGTAAAAAACTGGCTGGATGGCC
>WAAD01018388.1:4348-25089 GCA_013389945.1 Fregata magnificens | reverse complement strand
TTTTTTTTTTTTTTTTTAAGAATAAATGTTTTATAATTCAACCTCCTGCAAGTAACCACTACCATCTATGCTATTTGTGTGAGCATTTCACTCCTGCTACACCAATGCCAAAGACAGTTTCAAACCCATCAGCACTTCATGCTGCTCACAGCTTTAAGCTGTTGACTTTCCTTTGATGGAACAGCTGCAAAATGCTCGAAGAGTTAAAATGCCCTGTCAGCTTAGAGACTATGGTGCTTGGTGCCCTTTTCTGCCCCTTTACAGCATCAGAAGTTAGGTTAAACCCTGAGGCACTTCTGCCAACTAGTTTTACTAGAATGGAAATGGAATAAAATTCACACAGCCAGGAGTCTCACATAGGGGAAAGCAATCAATATTGCTCCCCCTCATACCATTGTCATGAAGCATAAAGACCCAGCTTTCAAACTGCTTCCAGCATGTTTGGCCTTTCCTTACCCTTTGAGACCACAGAGGGTTTTGAGTCATGAAGTGGAGCCATAACCTGGGCATAGGACAGTGTTAACTGTATAAAAAGGTGGTATGTATGTCTGAGCTCTGCTGCAAGCTCAGGGCCAATGCAGACACACCCTTCTGTTTTCCTGTTTGCTTTGTATAGTTTTCCACAAACTCACCTTAAAATGATCAAATATTTTTGTAAACCTCCATTGAGAGATGTAGGTTATATGTGCATGGTTTGTAAGGTACAAGTGTAAATCTAGGGAAATAATATTCTAAAAATTGGTGCTTATAACTAACCTACCGTTCTCTTACAGGAATGCAGACCAGATGAAAGCTTATTGGAAAATATCTAGCATTTCAGAGAAGTCTGAGAATGGAGGCAAGTTGAACTCTTTTGTTTTGTTTTCTTGTACAGAAAAATGATAACAGTAAAAAAGCCTCAAAAAGGCATTTTAGCCTCTATGTCCTCGTGCCTGTTTACACTTTCTGTATCCTGTTGATCAGTTCACCTTCTTCTCAATGAAATTCCTCCTGAGAGATTCCATTAACAGTGAGATGTAAAAATATTAACTAATTATAAAAAGAAAAATAGTGAAGCCCCTTGAAAGCAGCTAGTACCACTAAAATAGAGTTTAGACTGGGCAAGGAAATTATTACATCAATGCTATTTGGAAATGGGCAGTTATTCAAAGGAAAATACATTTAATATCTGTGTTCTGCTTTTCCACACACTGACAACTGAGATAAAGTAGAAAGAGGTAAGTGGAAGAACTGGGGGGGGGGAAATCCAAAAGTCCTGTGCTGAGATAGGCTCAACTATAGATGACTCTTGATCAACATTTTGAGGGTTTTTGTTTTGACCATATACGATTCCAGGAAAAAAAATAAATCTATGCACATCTGCTCAGAGTGGTAATTTATATAGCATTTTGTAAGGTACCAATAGTTGTCCTCTGCCCAGCTGCCTTTCCCTGAGGTCCAGTTGATGTCACAGCCCTTGCAGCCTTTGCAGATGCAATGTTTTTCTGAAGCAGAAAAACATGAGCCAAAGGGAGGCATCTCATCCACAAAGCCTCTGTGGAGAAATGGACTTGCAGTGTAACGGAAAGGCCTTTGGCACTGTAAGAATTTAGTGAAGGGAATTATGAAAGCACAGATTTTCTTGTAAATATGACTGGTTTCATGTAGGAACAACAAGCTTGGGAAGGTGTTGTGGTTTAACCCGGCAGGCAGCTAAACACCACACAGCCACTCACTCGCACACACACACAAACACACCCAGTGGGATGGGGGAGAGAATCAGAAGGGCAAAAGTAAGAAAACTCGTGGGTTGAGATAAGAACAGTTTAATAATTAAAATAATAATAACAAATAATTGTAATGAAAAGGAAAACAACGAGAGAGAGAGAGAGAGAGACAGCGAGTGCACCCAGATAAAAAACAAGTGATGCAACTGCTCACCACCTGCCATCCTGGCTGTGCCCCCTCCCAGCTTCTCGCTGGCAGAGCATGGGAAGCTGAAAAGTCCTTGACTAGTGTAAGCACTACTTAGCAACAACTAAAACATCAGTGTGTTATCAACATTATTCTCATCCTAAATCCAAAACACAGCACTATACCAGCTACTAGGAAGAAAATTAACTCTATCCCAGCCGAAACCAGGACAGAAGGGAAAACCTCTTCTATTGCTGCAAAGCTGTGATAGTCATTCAAACAAAATCAGAGAGAATTTTATCTGATAGAGGTTATTGCTGTAGTCTGGTGTACTTTATCATTCACTGACCTCACAGTTCTTTGCCATCTGTCTTCCATTATGATTATGTAGGGATAGCCTTCTCTTTTTTTTTTTCCTTTACCAAACTGCGGAGCTTCTTTTAAAAGAAAAAAAACATTCTAAAACACGAATGCAGCCAGATAAAGAGCTACTGCATACCTGCAGAGCAGCATAAAATGGGCTGCCAGTGATGCAGATCATGTCTTGTGTGTGTTCAGTAGACTTGCATATATCCCACTGCTTCTACTATATTCCCTTCTCTTCCCACCATCTTTCTTCCCCTTTTCTTTGAGTATAAACACTTAGTACTCGCAATTCAGTGTTTAAGAGGAATGTGGTGGGTTGACCCTGGCTGGAGGCCAGGTGCCCAGCAAGCCACTCTCTCACTCCCCCTCCTCAAGTGGACAGGGGAGAGAAAATATAACAAAAGGCTCACGGGTCGAGATAAGGACAGGGAGAGATCACTCAGCAATTACCATCACGGGCAAAACAGACTCGACTCAGGGAAATTTGCTTAATTTATTAACAATCCAATCAGAGTAGGGTAATGAGAAATAAAACCAAGTCTTAAAACCTTCCCCCCACTCCTCCCTTCTTCCCGGGCTTAACTTTACTTCCGAATTCTCTACCTCCTCCCCCCAAGCAGTGCAGGGGGATGGGGAATGGGGGTTGTGGTCAGTTCATCACACGTTGTTTCTGCCGCTCCTTCCTCCTCAGTGGGAAGACTCCTCACACTCTTCCCCTGCTCCAGCGTGGGGTCCCTCCCACAGGAGACAGTCCTTCATGAACTGCTCCAACATGAGTCCCTTCCATGGGATGCAGTCCTTCAGGAACAGACTGCTCCAGCGTGGGTCCCCCGTCGTGTCACAAGTCCTGCCAGCAAACCTGCTCCAGTGTGGGCTCCTCTCTCCATGGGTCCACAAGGTCCTGCCAGGAGCCTGCTCCAGCGCAGGCTTCCCATGGGGTCACAGCCTCCTTCAGGCATCCACCTGCTCCAACGTGGGGTCCTCCACAGGCTGCAGGTGGATATCTGCTCCACCATGGACCTCCATGGGCTGCAGGGGGACAGCCTGCCTCACCATGGTCTTCACCACAGGCTGCAGGGGAATCTCTGCTCTGGTGCCTGGAGCACCTCCTCCCCCTCCTTCTTCCCTGACCTTGGTGTCTGCAGAGTTGTTCCTCTCACATATTCTCACTCCTCTCTCTCGGCTGTTGTTGCGCAGCAGTTTCTACCCCTTCTTAAATATGTTATCCCAGAGGCGCTACCACTGTGGCTGATTGGCTTGGCCTTGGCCAGCGGCAGGTCCGTCTTGGAGCCAGCTGGAACTGGCTCTATCAGACATGGGGGAGCTTCTGGTGTCTTCTCACAGAAGCCACCCCTGTAGCCCCCCTGCTACCAAAACCTTGCCATAAAAACCCAATACAAGAAAGTAATACTATGCCAGTCTTACACTTATGGAAACAAAGGGAGAAGTTGCAAAAACACTCTTAATATTAGGACAAATGTCTTGAAGTCATCCTTATTCTGGTGTACAGAGTGCTCCAGCACATTATGTGAGCTGTCAGTTGCAGACACAGGTAAAACACAGAACAAACTTTCAAAGCACTAGAATATATGAGTTTCCATACTTACAGTGGAAAGAAGTTCCAATTTACCCAAACTGTGACAGACCTACTGAAGAAATGAAATGGACTTTAAGCCAAATTTATCAAGAACAAGCCATTGCATAAAACAATTTCATTCATCAGTTCCTGCTTTTACCCTAGTAACATTTCAGTTACTAACTTTCCTCCTCATTTAGCAGTTCCTACTGACTAGTTGTTTTAAAGAAGTAAAAATACTTGACTTTCACTATTCCATTAATTATTTAAATCTCTCTTTTCCCCAGCATATTTTGCAAGAACAAGAAAAGACTTGTTTAAGAACTAGAAAAAGAGACTAGCAGTAATGTTGGGGTTTTTTAAAATGCCTTGCATTGACTGCAAAGGTGTACTTAAAGTAATTTTGAACTATTACTACTTTATAATGGCACTGAAGTGAACTTCACCACTGTCTATGAAAAATCAATTGAAGTTTTGGGGGAAATGTATTTAATCAGACCTGGTCTTTATTAGAAAAATAAGAATTTCTTTCCTCTGGGTACATTACTGTTCAGCTGCATTTCTTCCAATGGTTTTGTGCATGTACATTCATCCAGACAGATCATGACAACATTTAAATATTTTGATGTACTTTTAAATCTGCTAATGAAAAGTACTACATACAAGATAGACCAGCAAGCATAAATGATGATTATAGGGAACAATCAAGTATTTAATGTAATAAGAGATTACCAGGCTGTCTGATATACACATTCTTCTATGAGTATAATCTTGTAGAAATGTGTATTGCTTCTCTCTAAATCATTCACTAGTCACTGTCTTAAATAGAGTATTCAAAAAAAGAGATTTGTACTCTTATATCTTCTGAAAATGTATATGGGACTGCCAGTAGGAATAGCTCTTAAAGATCACCATGTTAGTTCTACTCCTTACTACTAAAAATTTTGGGAGATTGTCTTGGTGTTGCAAAACAACCAGCCTTGCAGTTTTGTTATTTTTATAGGTTCTGGATCCCTCAGGGCAAAATTTGAACTTTCAGAAGGGCCCAGTAAACCAGCAACACTTGCAGTGCTATTCATTAGTGAAGGAAGCACCCTTTCAGGAGTAGAAGTAGAGCTAGTAGGCACTGGCTATCGACTTTCCCTCCTTAAGAAGAGATTTGCCACTGGTAAGACACCAACATGCTTATATATTCAAATTAATATGATATATTCTATAGCACTAAATTATAAAATATTAAGCTGTTAAATAAGTGATGCATAAATAATTACTTTTCCTCAAAAACATGGCTGAAAACTGTTTCACTTTTTTTTTGTTTTTTCCATAGTTAGTCAAACTGCTCCCAGGAAAATACTGACAAAATCTGTTTTATCTACTGACTGCAAAAAACCTACCTTTATTTTTCAGGACGGTATATGGCAGACTGCTGATAAACCTGTGGAAGTCATTGGATCAAAGGAGTGCAAGAAGCTCACTCTGCCCTCTCTACTTTTCAAACACTATTTTAACATGCATTAATTTTTTTAAAATGTTGACCTACTTTGATGCTGAACTACAGAACAGAAAATGCACTTTTAAAAATAATTTTGCAAACTTTTTATTACTTTATAATAGCACTGAAGTTAATTTCAACACTGTCTGTAAATGATCATCTGCAATATTTGGAAAAATTTGTTGAAATTTTAGTAAATTTATATAGATGAAGTCAAAATAATAATCAGTAGTTGTAATGAAAGTATGAAATTGTATGTTATACTGTAAACATTAAGCCTAAAAATGTAGGAAAGCAAGTAAGAAATATTTGAGCTTTCCATAAGTAATATTAATTTTTCAGATTCTTTAATTGCCAGTTTTTAAAGAAAACAGAGGCAAAGTCTCGCGTAGTTCTTCCATCCACTCGTGCCATAGAACCAGCTGAGTTAGAGATGTATAAAAAAATGTAACTTGATGCCTGTGTATCATATATTATTAAAATGTAAGTTGTTTTATATAGGGTTTTTTTTCCTAAGTGCAATGTGTTACAAAATTGCAAAAGACAGAAGAGATTTACTTCTGCAGTTAGTAAATTTTATGGGTGTTGTGATTGTTTGAATCAATGCTGTACATTTAATTTATTTTTATATGAATTGCATAACATTTGTGCCTTTAAAAAAAAAAAAAAAACAACTGTGCCTATCCACTTTGTTATTCACATGCCTCAATTCCTTTTTCAAAGTTTGGCTCTTCATCAAGAAAGCACGGTGTTTGTATAATATATACAACTTTATAAAAATTCCTTTGACTGGGATTTAGAAGGCAGATTTGCAAAACTGGAGATGGTTTTAAAAGAGGTTTAAAATACTGGTTTACTTCCTCATGGGGTAATTGCAATAAATGTGGCTGTAGTAAAGGGAGATGCATCATGCAGGACTTTGAAACTTTGAGATAGTAACTTTAATGTCACCAAAGATGAAAATCCTGAAAAATCACAGAAGATGGTAAAAGCAAGCAGCATTTCCTTTCACTTTGACTGCAAGTCTTTGGAATTTAAGTGCTTTGAGGGTTGTGTGATGTGAATGTAAACATAGTACTTTGGGAGGAATAGCATTTTAGAAGGGTATTTTATAGCAGCAGATGACAAGTACTGCCATTTTTATTAGTTTAAATTTTATCTAAAACCACCAATTTTAATATTTGTATTGTCATCTAATCTGCTTGCCACCGCCTTAGCACAGGGAAGTGACACATTAGTAATGTTTTTTAAAGCAAGTCACTAATTTAGAAAATCTTTTATGTATTTGTATTATCAAGTGTTTTTTCAATGCTGAAATCAAAAGTATTGGGGCAAAATAATTCAATAACCTACAAGTGGGAATTTTATATGACCATTTTGAATACCAGTATCTATTTCAAATTCTCTATTAAAACAATAAAACTTGCTTGAACTAATTCATGCAAAACCAGTAATGAATCGGACTGCTGAAGCTTTATAATAAATTAAGCTTTGTAGAGGCTACATAAATTCTAATGTATACTACACACTTTTGCAGATGAGAGTTCCGTTATTAGAACTAAGCACATACTGTACTGTAGATTTGATTGGAAGAGTATATCTTATTGAATGGTAAATTTCTAACTCTCATAAAATGGTACAGTCTTTTTACTGGAATCTTAATTGTAATCTGCTTTGCAATCAAACCGTGTTTAACATGACAATATTTTATTAATGAAAACCCAAAACTGCATTGCTGTTCTTAATCAAGTATTACTTTCATTTCTTAGTTAAATTAAGTAGTTATGTTTCAGCACTTTTAAACTAGGTGATTATACATACATTTGCATTGGGTGCAGGTTACAATTTTGAAGCCATACAAGTTTATATAGACTTTTTGTAAAGAAATTAAAAAACAATGTAAAAAGTACGTGTTTGATAAGAAAACCATATGTAGCAAGCTGGTTCTTGCTTGTCTATACAGCACTATCCTTTGTAGCTGCCTCTTAAGAAAATTAATTTGTAAACACAACTCTAAAGGATCTGAATTTTTATGGATTGTTACTACATCGGACTGTAAATTAGAGCATACAAGTTTATCTTACAAAAATTGTAAATACTTCTGCTTTTTCATAAAATATAAATTTTTAAAAAATTTTGCACCCATAATAAACATGTAATATATAATTTAAATACTGATTTATATTGCTTATACTTTTGCAGTTAGTCCCACAGAGCTTCTGAGCAATAATAGAACAAAACTATGCCTGTATTGAACATTTTTAAAGTGTTAATTGATTTGTAAGTGATAAGTAGTAGAGATAATCAGTACAAGAAAGACATGGACCTGTTGGAGTGGGTCCAGAGGAGGGCCACAAAAATGGTCAGAGGGCTGGAACACCTCTCCTATGAGGAAAGGCTGAGAGAGTTGGGGTTGTTCAGCCTGGAGAAGAGAAGGCTCCGGGGAGACCTTATTGCAGCCTTTCAATACTTAAAGGGGGCTTATAAGAAAGATGGAGACAGACTTTTTAGCAAGGCCTGTTGTAACAGGGCAAGGGGTAATGGTTTTAAACTAAAAGGGGTTAGATTTAGACTAGATATAAGGAAGAAATTTTTACAATGAGGGTGGTGAAACACTGGCACAGGTTGCCCAGAGAGGTGGTAGATGCCCCATCCCTGGAAACATTCAAGGTCAGGTTGGATGGGGCTCTGAGCAACCTGCTCTAGTTGAAGATGTCCCCGCTCATTGCAGGGGGGTTGGACTAGATGACCTTTAAAGGTCCCTTCCAACCCAAACTATTCTATGATTCTATGATAACATATGTACTCTTTTATATATTTAAAAACCACCACAGAGACAATAGGTGGAAAGATGACTTCTGCAAAGAGTTGCATCTTTACTAAACTGAAATGCCTGAGATGTGTACAACGACTTGTGCCTTTACTAAATTGGTATGCTTAAATAATAACTTAGATTAGGC
Organism: Fregata magnificens; assembly: GCA_013389945.1. NCBI lineage: Eukaryota > Metazoa > Chordata > Aves > Suliformes > Fregatidae > Fregata > Fregata magnificens. Next base: position 16,802 of record WAAD01018388.1, on the reverse strand, counting down.
CTAACTGTGGATATACTTATCAGAAAATTCTCAACTTTGTAGACATGAGCTGTTTTCTTTAAATAGTGCTATCAAATGCCATACATTCCCTAACTTCCTTAATAACCATATATTTTGTTGAGTGCACAGGAAGAAAATCAGTGGCAAGATTAAAGTAATCCTTTCTGATTTCTTGTGTTCCACCAGTCCAAAACAGTAGGTGATTTAAGTACTACTTTGGCAGTCTGAGAATAGTCCTTCCAAGCTGCGAGCACAGAAACAAAAGTTGAAACTGAACAAATGCATGTTTGAATCTGTTTCTTTCCTACTTAATCCCACAGCCTGTATGGTTTAATAAGTAATGACTTATTAAATTTACTTTTTCAGTTGGCTGGATATCATTTCAATAAGTACCGTTCTTGTCATGCTGGAAAGCAATAGTCCAAGGGTTTGATTCTTATCTTTTGCTGGAAGGCAGGACTGAAGAATGCAAGTGCCCTATGGTCAGACCAAATGGTCCATCTAACTCAGGACTCTGTCTTCAACAATGGTAGAACAGACTATGGCAAGGAGAGCTCACAAGCCATTTCCTTTCTACTCCCCCAGCATCCTCAGTTATTGGTTAGGGATGTAAAAGGGTACAACACTGCTCGGTCCTTCTAGTATTCATTTAACTTAAAGTGTCAGAGATCACTGCTCTGGCACTTCTGTTAACATTTGACTTTTATTATTGTAAGCCAATGCCCACGTACTACTCACAACTACTATAAACTGGATTTATACTGCTCAAGCGGGTTTGTGATTATCTAAGTACATGATGAGGTAGTTTTTCAGGCATAATTGACTACCTCTACCACTGCCAAATATTTATGTAGGGTTTTTGAAGGAGCTAAGATATTTGATTATCAACTGGAACAGTGTGGGAGTTACAAGTGGGATGGGTTTTGCCATCTAACTAGAAAGGAAGGTCTTGCATCGTGCCAAAAAACATTATGTTTCAAGTCTTGCATGTTTGAGAAGCTTAAGATAGGCATCTTAATATCTGTGTACCTTTTGTTTTCTTGGAATTGCTAGATAATTGGTTTCCATTTCAGTTGTCATGAAAGGGCAATTTTACTTTAAAGCATGCAAGAAAAACCTCAGGAATTCCTCCGAGGATAGAGTTAGCTAAAAACAGTTCAAGGTACTAAAGCAGCAAATAGCATATTTACTATGCAGTGCCCTTGACTGGACTGATTACCAGGCCTCTTAATTGAAAACTTGATGTTTATCTTCAACTCTGCATATTATTGCACTACTGAATATTCCTTTTCAACTCAGTTTGACCTCCATGTTAACTGACATGTTGATTTTTAAGTTCTCATTTAGTTGATTCAATACCAATAGAAAGCATACAGTCTTTAAAGAGTAAAATAATCTTAGAAACACAAGAGGCCTCTTCTGGATTACTTATTAAACATTTCATACTCAGCTTCTGCATTTTCTATAGCTGCTTTCACTTCATTTGGAATCCATTCTTTGTTTTTAAATCTGGGATGGCTATTTTAATTATTATAACCTTAAGTATGATTTTGTTTGCCATTATCCCAGTTGTATTTCTTGTAAAAAGCCTTGTTCTGTGACTTAGCATTTTTTTTTCATTCCTAAAACTCAACTGTTTATTTAAAAAAAAATATGTTGGAAAAGACCTTTAAGATCATCAAGTCCAACCGTTAACCCAACACTGTGAAGTCCACCACTAAACCATGTCCCTAAGTGTCATGTCTACATGTATGATGCTTTATTATAGTTAGATGCATCTTGAATTCTAGCCATAGTGACAGAATGTTGTATGTGACTATTCAACTATGTAACATTGAATGGTTTATTGGGATTTTTTCCTTAAATTACTCCATTTATAAGTTTTGACCGTAATGTGGTTAACATGAAATCAGTATGGATGTGTCTATTGATATGAAGCTGAGCATGGTCTGTTCATTGCAGTAAAAATTCCGCACAGAGCTGCTCTAAGATCTAGGAGCTATTTCGAAACACTAAATGCCACATGCCAAATGCAGCTACAGGGTGCTAATTTCTTCTCAGGTGAAATCTAAATCTGAAGTCTGCTTTTTAACGTCACATCAGTGCTGTTGTATCTGTGAGGAAGTACAGGAATATAGGAGTCAAGGTTTGCTTTGCTTTGGTCTTGTAGCACTTTCTCACAAAACCCTAATTTCACCAGATGTACCTGTTTCTTCCACTGATGCTCCTGTGCATGTGCCTACATACACATGTACAAGTGGATAGCCCGTACAAGCAGGTGTTCAAAAACAGTGTTGCTGAAATCCTTCAAAGCATTATTTTTAAATTGAATCAGGATTTAGGAAATTTGGGTCTCGGAAAAAACCAAACCTGTAAGTAGGGCTCATTCCTTTTCAGAGAGCTCTAGTTACAAGGCAGGTCTTCGGCACGCCGGATGAGAACAGTTCCTGTGTCAGGCAGGGCTGCTCCGGGATGCTGTGGCGTGCCCTCAATTCCGCTCGCAGCCGAAACCTCGCTCCCACGGGGCTGAGCCGCTTTCCCCTGCCTCTGCCGGGCCACGGCTGAGCAGGTTCACGCAGAAAGACGTCGGAACGGTTTGCCCAGNGTGTGTTCCTACTGACTTCGCAAGTGGAAAGGATGTAGAACCGGTACATTTTAACCAGCTGCCTTGTTTTATGCCACCTGACTTTTGAACCATTTAGAGTTGAAGTTTTTCTCCTTTACTACGAATACTAAAGATGCCGTTAAAAAGTACCCTGAGCTCTCACACAACTGAGAGTTGGTTTGTTTAAGGAAAAACATACCTGTAGTGAAAGACCTAGTGAAATCATCAAAGAACCGAGTAGCCAAGCCCTCACAGGAGGAGTGGACCTCTGGAAGGACTTCAGCTTGGGGAGAGATGCTGCACGGTGCACTCACATACACCCTCCTCCTCCTCACCCCTGTGACCTAATGGGACAGACTCCTCTCTGCATGAAGGAGCAGGGGGGAGTCCGAGGGTCATTTGTGAAGAACTAGGGTATGTTGTTTGTATACAGCACATAAGATAATCTGTGCCTGATGCAAGTATCATTATTGGCTCCACTTTAGCTGTCAGAGTGAATAGACATCAGCAGGATGTGCTGAATGTCACTATTGCTGCTCCATTCCCATGTGCATCAGTGTGTCTGGTAGAGAACCATACAGCACAGACAGGTGGGATCACACTGGCTGTGCCTGCATTAGCCAAGCAGCACTGCTCAGCAGGAGTGGATCTGCAAAGTGAAACAGCAGGTGCTGAGAGCCCAGTGTCCACATTCACTGCATGTTGGAGAGGTTTATATCAGACTTAGTCCTATGGACTGAATGCTGATTTGCAGTTGAAATGCATGAGTTTTTCTCCTAGGATATATTTTCTAGTTCAGCTTCATCCGATTGACATTATTCAGCTCACATGCTTCAGAACCACCTGTGATGTGATGCAAAGCCTCGCAGGCCAAGTGGGGACTGTAGGGAGAGTCTCTTCAAAAGTGCCTGATTTAGAAACACTCTTCTCCCTACAGGCATGGGGTGACTTGAAGCAGCTGCAGGAGTTGCATGTGGTGGAGCAGACCCACATGGACCTACATGAGAGGCTTGCCTCAGCTTCCTGACACCAGTGAGCTCCTGGGAGACCCTCCCCAATACCAATGGAGGTTACTTTCAGAGGTCTCAGGGCACAGTATGCCACCTCCAAAGTTACTTGGAGTCTAATTTTGAGACGTAGTAGGCTTGTGGCTTCTTGAACAACATTTGCAAAGCGATGGAAAAGTTTTTCTGTAGGGAACAGACAAAAATGGCTCCCTAGCTCATGTGATCAGTCAGAAAATGCCCTCCTTACCCTCACTGCCATATGTGATAACAGCACAGGGTCAAGGGGAAATCAGTAATGCCATGTTTGCTTATATCTGTGCAATGTGTGGCAACTATAATGAGCAATTGATTGCAGCTACACACACTATTTAGCAGAAACCATGGGACATGCTGTAGCAGAGTAGCTGCTGTAAATCTTTTTAAAAATCCTAGGATGAGATTATTGCTCTCCTGTTTGGGTTATATTTTGTCAGATTTATTTAAAAGATAGTGAATGCTTTTTGTTTATTTTTGCAAGTGAATTATCAGTCTATATGTAAGACTCTGTGCTTGCTACTTAGGGAACAGGGCATGCTATTTTATAGCCCTGGGTAGATTGCCTGATATTTTTGTATTTTGCATAGCTGCAGCTTTCTCTTTACTTAGGTTTTAGTGGGTACTATCAAGAGCTTAGCTTTAAGGTAAAGCTTCAGGCTTTGTCAGCCTGAAGACATACCTATGGAAATATTAAAAAATAGTGCATACCAAGCAGGTGACTGCCAAAAAACAAATAGGTGTGCATTTTAAACTCCTAACTGTGAAACTGATGGTAGCTTCTATGCTAACGGACACTGCTTGGAATGTCCTTCTTGGTTTTCCATCCTCTGTCCCCTCTTCCTCATTTTGGTGTGGGCTATACAGCCAGGGGCTGGTTTGTGCCCTGCATTTGGGCGCACTGTCCATCACCCAGGGAATCTCCAGCATTTACAGCCCTGGCACAGCCCCTGCCCCAGAGGGACGGGACAGGAGGCCCTTTCAGTGATCCTGGTGCTCAGTTAAGCACCTACAGCTCAGGATCAGACCCAATGAGGGGAACCAGAGTCAGACACAGCCCTGGGATGGCCAGACAGGGCCGTGGGGACAGGGATGGGCTGAGCCTGGGTTGGGACAACAGCCTGCAAGTGGGACCCAGCTTGGCAGGGCTGTGGGGAGCTGGAGACCAGCCCTGCTGCAGCACCACTGGGGAAGGGACTGACAGCTCCAGGGGGGCTGAAATGGGGTCCTGGGCCATGGGCACAGACATCAGGGCTGTGAGGGCCCTCAGTGGCTGGACAAGCAGAAAGACCCAGAATCCTGCCACTGTCGCAGAGCTGGCGCTCAAGGCGGTGTTGGCTCATCATAGCATTGTGTCCCTGGGCACCTGCCGCGCCTCACTGTAGCCAGCTCACGTGGCATTGCCTCACTCAAAGGTCTGGCAAAGGCTGACAGCTTGAGAAGGCTGCAGTTTGCACCTCTGCTGTTTTTGTTTATCATCATTTGTTTTCCACCATTTAACATGCCACCATCTGCGCTTATGTAGATAGAAGTGAAATACTAGCAGGACAGCAGGTGCCACAGCACATGCATCAAAATAAGTGTTTCATTATCTTTTTTTAAAAAACACACTCAGATAATCAGTTGGCCTCTCTCTGCTTATGCCATCTTAAGGCAGAAATTAATCTCTTCAGAACTGTAAATGTGCAATAGGATTTTTGCCACAAAACAACAGTTCCCTGCAACATCTTCCATGAAAAGAGATGGAAAAAGACAAACAAATTATTGTAAATAGTGAAGTCACATAGCTCCAAATTTTGTACATGTGTAATCTTTTAACACTGTGGTTTTACTAATCCTGATAAAACATTAAGGGAAAAGAAAAATTATTTTTACCATATTTGCTCAAATAAGGTTTATATATTCCACTTCCCCAGATTTTGCCCTCAAAATCAGAGGTTCTTGAGTGTTTTGCAATGTGCCAGCATTCTGCAGTATTCTGGAGTCTTCTATGTCTTTGTGGTCTTTTGCAGACACGCAGGTGCTTGCTCCTCCTGCCCTCCAAGCTGGCTGGACAGGGACTGATCAGGGTGCCTGTAGATGCCTGTCTGTGCTGCTATAGGGGCACAGAGCACCTTTGCATCAGGGTTGTTTTTTGACCAGATGCCTTTTTTCACAGACAGAATGAGCACAGTTGTGTCTGTAAAAGCTGTGCAAACATGCACGTGCTCCATCTTTACAAATCAGTCACATCAGATATGGACTTTATTCTTGTATTTTAAGATCCTTGAATGTGGCCTTTATTTGTATCTAACAAATCTTGAGAGGCACAGAATACTTGATAGGATGAATAAAGGCAGTACTATGAAATTCTAATGCTTCTTGTGTGTTTGTGGGGTTTTTCAGCCTGTTAAAACCTGGATGTGCTGGGAAAGAATAGGAAAAAGCATAAAGAAGCAGCTGTGGTATAAATCCCATCTGCAGATTCTTTCCTTAACTTTAGTGACATCAAATTCCACCCAGCTTCAAGGAAGTTACAGGGCAAAGGCATAAATGGCCAGAAAAGCAAGAAGATAGAGAAATGGGGAATTGTGGGAATGCCAGTGGAGGATGGCTTGTATGCTTATACTTTTATAATGAGAAGGAAAGACAGAAAAAAAAGAGGGGAAAAAATGGGGAGAGCTCTCCATCCCACCAAATGACACAAGTGAACACTTTCCTAAACAAATTTTCAGTTAAAAATCATTTCTTTAACTCTTCCAAATAAACACATTTGAGATTTCCACCTAGAACTGCATTTCTGAATCAATTCCATTATATTCAAAAAAGCTGGTAGATAGTTGTGTGAAGCACAAGAACATGCAAACATAGATACACACAAACCCCAACACGCACACTCATAGAGTAGAACAACTTGCTTAAAATCACCTACCATATGGCTATGTCAGTGGGAACTGAACTAATGCAGCAGTTGATGAGAGACTGCAGCACTGGAAGCATCAAAGTGGAAAAGATTTGCATGGCTCCTGCTGTGATAGGCAACTGCACAAGCCCTTTCATAAATTGTTCAAGCTCCATGTTAAAATTAGTTAGGATTTGGCAGGAAAAAGTCAAGAAGAGAGAGTAAGACCCAGCATGGCAGAAAAGAGAGAATCAGATAAGGACTAAGGGGAAAAAAAATGAACTCCTGTTACACATTATGCTACCTGTTTTAAATGCTTCCACCATCTCAACCTGTGCTCTGTGTTGCACTTAATATTGATAGCAAATCAAAATCAAGCAACAAATGTGTTAATCTTTAATGTTTACTTAGCCATACAGAACAGGAGATGGTGACTCACAGGATAGCATTACTAAGATGTTTTGGTTTTACATTATATGTTCAAGTATTTTATGTTACCTTTCCATTATTTTCACAAAAAAACAAGCTCTCCTCCATCTGTTTAGTAAAAAAAAAAATATCCAAATGAGCAGCAAAACTATGCCCCTGCTTCCAAACAAATAAAGAAACCTTAATGTGAATAAACATGCCTTCATAATCAGAGCCAGGCTTGTGATCTAATTGGATAATATTTCACTTGCAATATCAGCTCAAAATGAGTATCAGCCTGAGTATTGTTGGTGCAGGTGTAACTTAATGAATTCAGGCTCATTTTATCTGGCACTTAGTTGCTTATATTGGTGTTGGGAGCATTAGGTCCTTCAGTTTTTCATAACAGGCAACAGCATTAAACTGCCACAGAGCAATATAAACCAGAGATTTTTCTTAGACCCCATAAAACAACTAACAAAAATTGTTATGGTTGCCAGATTCATTATGTGCTTTTATACATCCAGCAAACAGAACTGACTATAACCACTTTTGCTTGGCTATTATTTTTTGCTGTTGTTTCAATGGTGTAAGAAAATCAATATGAAATATAAGAGAAATAGTCTAGTCCTGAAGAACTCACTGTCAAAGGCATAGAGCTGATATAGCAGGATCCTGACTGCAGAATAGGATCCCTGCTTGTATGCTTCTCTGCTGCACTGGGGCTTATATTTTAGACAAGTTATATGCACAGTACAAGCAATGAGGACAGAAAACAGTGTGTGATTACAGAGTCAAGTCATGTGCCCATTTAGAGTATTTTGGGTGCATGAGTGTATACAGTTGATATGCACACACAGGCATGCCTAAAATACATACATCTTGACTTAACCTATTAACTCATGTCTGTATCAAGTAGCTGAAGACTGATAAGCAAGAATAGAAATATTAGGGAAAAAAGTATCCATTGGTATTTTTCAGAAGTTGATGTTATTGTTCATTATGTATAATTGTTTAATAGGAGTTACAATACACTGTATAATAATAAAAATATTTCAAAATTTGTATATCTTGCAGATAAATTTTTCCATCTTCCATTTACTAAAGAGCCATCCAATCCTAATTTGATGCTACTCAACAGCATAATTTTATGTTACCCAGCTCTCTTGCCCCTCACCAGCATGACTAACTTTGCCTAATCTGGCACAGAGAACGGAGAGAAATCCACCTGTTTCAGAAGTGGAAAATTACACATTGCCTTTCATGTTTCATACATGAATATGTTTTTCAGCCCTCTGTGAAAATTTCTAAGATGCTCATTACCTGCAATATTGGAATAAATTCAGCCATGTTTTCCTGGGCGCAACCATTTAAAATGTCACTTGCCCCCAGTTATGCCAGATTGGCCCAACACATCTGAAAAATAATTATCTTCATGTCAGATATTTGCTGCCATTTACCAACCAACTATAGGAGCTGAAGAATACGATGAAGTCTTCAAACCAGTTTTAATCAAATAGCTGCCAGAAAATGCCCAAAACAGAAATCTTTGCTACTTTTATAAACAATTTGTAATTAACATATGAATAAACCACATATTTGAATTTTCACCAACACAACTGTTTTCCCCAGGAAATCACGGTTAAAAGCTGAAGTGACTGTTCCTTTAGAAAGTGCACTTTGTTTATAGAAATGGTCTTAGCAGTTAATGTCTGGCAAAGCTTCAAACTTGGAATTACATTATATTGGTAATTTTAATTTTATTATCTTAAATAGATCCAGTTTGGATGTATGACTACAAGCAAAGTAGGATAACCCTCAAAGAACTGCCTTTAAGCAGGCTTTATTCTATCCATGAAACTTTGTAATTCCTTCTGTTATTATTAATAGCTGTTAAGTGCTGACAGCATGCTTGGCACTGAATGAAACACAGGAGCAGATATGGTTCTTGTTAAGGGTGGCCCTCGGGAGGCCATTTACAGTGTGTAACAACAACTTTATTGGAGTAGTAACCCACTAACACAGCTGCAGCTCGGGTGTCAGGAGATGTCGCTGTTTAGACAAAATAGTGATGTGCACACGCATGCAGATATGACTCTTTTATGCATTAATTTTTGTCACAGCTAGCAAGGCTATCATCAGCTGAGTAGGCAAGACTTTCTGACATAGCCAAAGAAAAGCTGTGGCCCAGAGTGCCATTTTTGCTGGGCTTTCTCCCTCAGCAGTAGGAGTACAGACCACTGGGACAGGCCAAGCACTGGTGTGACATAGGGGGCTGGAAGGATGACCTCAGAGTCAGGAATGCTGCTAGAGGTTATGGCAGGTTCAGCTGCAAGATGAAAGGAAATGGCAGAAAAGGACAGGTAAGAATATCAAGCAGAGGAGCTTTGAAGCCATCCTATGTAGATGGCTTCATTTTGAGCCAGGAGCTGCAGAAGTGTTGTAAAAAAGGATTTAAAGAGACTGAGGGGATGGTGTGGGAAGCAGCTGCAGACCCTGAACCCAAGATGCCTGGAGGGAGCCAAGCTGGTGCTCCAGGGTGGAAGACAGGCTCTCTGCTCTTCTGCTGCAGGGAGAGCTGGCATGCCTACTGGACACCATTTCTCTACAGTCATGGGTAGCATACAGAAATGATGCCCAATTCCTGACCTTCAAGGTCCTATCAGATGTCATTGGCCAGCTTTAGCCTAGCCAGGATCAGAGCTCTGCTGCATCATCACCTGTGGAGGGTAGAAGAGAGAGAGGAGACGCAGTAGCACCGAAACTCTGCCAGCAAGTTCACACTTTAATGTGTATGTGAGTCAGGAATTTTGCAGGTGACATTTACCCCCCAGCTCCTGATCAGGTGGCTGTGCAGTGCCCAAAGGAGAGGAAAAGGTGACTGGCTCCCCCACTCAATGAGACTGGTGCTCACATCCACCAGTGGGTCTGACCTGACACATAAATGCCACAAAAGCAGGGGTGGCCATCCTCTGCTGTCTTCTCCTTTGGACCTGACCTAATACTCTGTCCCTGTGTCCAGGTACAGTTCTTGATATTGCAGGTGGGGTCGCTGTGTTTGCTTCTGCTTTTACAGGGCTCTGCTACTTCATCCATGGCCACAACCAACCTGACGTTAAGCAAGTCTTGCTGGGGGAAGTGGTGGGGGGGGTCTGACTTTGTAAGCACAAAGGCTAAAGCTCCACAAAACTAAGTGCTGCACCATGTGTGAGGTAAGTTACCCCTTAACCTGGATGTACTAATGCTGGTTGGTGCTAGTGGCAGGAGAAAGTAGGTCCAAACAGCTCAAATAGTTCTGTACAAGCTATTGTTTTCTCTTAGTTTCATTGTAATTGCCTGGCTGGCTTGTTTCCTGCTGCACAAAACTCTCCCTCCCCCTTCAATGACACCTACTCTTGAACATATCCTAACAAGCCTAATCCCCTCTTCGCTGTCTCCCTTCTAACACTGATTTTAGATACCTCTGCTTTTTGAGTACCTTTGCTTAAAAGCAGCCAAATTGTCAGAAAATGCTTAATAACACTTGGAAAACCATATAGCTTTCAGGTGTTACAGCTGGGTACTCCAAAACCGATGAATTCAGAAATCATTAGTCATCTATGGCTATTTAGGCTATAAAATATATGAATGAAATGGATTTTTTTAACTTCCTAGGGAATACCCTTGCTTTGCATACTCCTATATGCAGTGTTCCTGATGTTAATCTCTGCTTTTCTGTAAACCCATTGATTCTGTCCGGCATATTAACGCTTGAGTTTGCAAAGGCTGTTCTCTGTAGAGTGTCTAGAAGAGTTACACCATTTGATCATGATGTATTTTTAAAAGGAGCATTGGGGGGGGGGGGTGTCAGCAGGAACTGTGTGGTGACTGTGCAGAATGAGCTAATTTCCCCATTCATTCCTCTGCTGGGAACATGCTCTCATACCTCACACAACAGCAAAGCTGTGACAGCGTTATTTGCAGACAGGTGCCATGGTGTAGATGTTTTCCAATGCACTGAAGGGATCTGAGATCATAGGCACCCTGCCCAGATTGCTAGGATCTACTGCACTGCTGTGGCCGCAACACAAGAGACAGAAGTGCCAGTGAGGCTAGAGCTAGTTGCCTCAGGTACTGGCAATCATATAGTGGGGGCAGCATGGAGAGCTGAACAAACTATTTGAAAAGCTGAGTAAATATTCAAACAGTTCACCCATGATGCTACAGCTGGACTACTAAGAGTATCAAAGTTGATTTTCAGCTGTGCTGCATCACGTTGCAGTGACTGTGGAGCAGACCTCCTCACCCCTCCTTGCACTGCTGTGGTGCTGATATAATCTGAATCTAAGGAAAGATAAAAGATACAACATGCCGGCCAATCCAGAAGTGGCTCATTTTATAAAGGATTTTGATTGTGACAGCAAAAATAATATATCTGTTACAAGACAGTGAATAGAAAGTACTTTACTGAAATGAGTGTTGAGTGTCTACATTAAAATCAGTATTTGTATATCCTTGGTTTCTCCTTTCTTTCAAAGAAAACTCTAAATTAAAAGACTTGGGGATAGAGAAGATGTCTCCCTCACACTCGCTGTTTACTACTGCTTGCTGCATTTCACATCATCATCGTTCTTTAAGCCCAAGGCCATTCACAGTCTCCTTCAACAATGTATCCACCTGAAGTGGATATCACTCATATCTCACATCACTGCTTCTTGTTTCCTTCTGCACTTCAGCACAGAGTATGCTTGATTTAATTGTTTTTTAAACACTAACTCCTCCATCATCACAGTAAGACGAGCAACCTTGTGCATCTACCATAGAAGTAGCTTCTTTATTTTGCTGTTTTGTTAGTAAATTAACCAGCATTTCACTTCTCTGNTAATATATCACTAAAATAATTGGGTGCATATGTATTTTGCTTCGATGATTCTTAATTTCTCTTTGTTTTGGAGGACTTCTGTACTCTTCCCAATCTGAAGAAAAAAATATTTTTAAGAGAAAAAGGCAGAAGACCTCAACATTTCTGCCTGTATTCTCCAACTGTTGCTTAAATCAAGAGGATATTCCTCCCTGCAGAAGAGTAAGGTCATGAGGAGACACTGGTAAGTTGCTTAGTGCTCTCCAGACAGATATTGGCAGGTGTCAGTATTGCACAGCATTTCCACACCTTACTGTGTCCCAAAGACATGAGGAAAAGCTGGAGGGAAAAGGATTAAGACTTTATATCAACTAAAATAGTGAATGAACCATCAGGAAAGAAAAAAAATGTTACATCAGAATATGTCAAGTGGAGTATCTCACAGGAAAAAAAGAGACTGCACTCATTCTCCATGCACAGACATTTCTGCAGGCTTCTAAAAATTGTAGTTGTCCTATGACAGTGGAAAAAGGGGATTTGCTGACTCTGTCTAGAAAGTGGACTTTGAAACCCAAGTGAAAGAAAGGTAGAGCACACTAATTAAAAATGGGTTGTTGTACCAGATGCTCACAAGTGACTGGAATCCTTAAAAAGAAACAGTGACATACAATTAATTATTT
>WAAD01018387.1:1672-19756 GCA_013389945.1 Fregata magnificens | reverse complement strand
ACCACCACATCTCCCACCAGTCCTTCTGCGTTCGTAAACAGCAGGTCAAGCGAGGCACCTCCCCTGGTAGGCTCGCTCACCAGCTGCGTCAGGAAGTTATCTTCCACACTCTCCAGGAACCTCCTAGACTGCTTCTTCTCTGCCGTGTTGTATTTCCAGCAGATGTCCGGCAGGTTGAAGTCCCCCACAAGAACAAGGGCCAGTGACTGTGAGACCTCTGCCAGCCGCTTGTAGAACGCTTCATCCACCTCTTCATCCTGGTTGGGTGGTCTATAACAGACTCCCAGCAGGATATCTGGCTCCTTGGCCTTCCCCCTCATCCTTACCCACAAGCACTCCACTTTGTCATCACAACTATTGAGCTCTATACAGTCAAAACACTCCCTAACATACAGAGCCATCCCACTGTCTCTCCTTCCTTGCCTATCCCTTCTGAAGAGCTTGTACCCATCCATTGCAGCACTCCAGTCGTGAGAGTCGCCCACCATGTTTCCGTGATGGTGACTAAGTCGTGTTGATCTCTGAGTTCACCTGATCAATACAGCCATTGAATGGCTGAACTGGTACTTACGTTCCTTATTTCTGTCTGGCCTCTAATGGTCTTTATGCAGTTGTAAACCTTCAATTATTTCAAGATTTCTGTTGTGCTTATCTCTGGAACTGCCTGCATGTTACCGAGGAGTATGTACTCCCAAAGTGCAGATCCATTAGTTCCTGTCTATTACTTTATACACGTATATAAACAAGAATTTAATGCAGTACTGGGTACAGAGGGGCTGTACATCTGCAAATACATCCATAGGTTTTCGTACCTTTTGATTACCATGCTGTAGACAGGAGCGATTTTTCTTCCCCATCCCTTGTTAAATTTCTAGCTCCCTAATAAACAACAAATGATTCGATTCCTGGCTCTTGACATTTTATGAGGAAGCAGTTGCTGGCAGTAAATTATGTGTTTCCTCCTCATGGATTTGTACAAACCGTACAGGTATTTTCAGGAAACCATGTGGATGTAATGTGTGGATTAATATGACAGTACTGTTTTTTTCTAGACATTCTACCTGCTTGATCTCTGGTTTGTCCTTATTTTTTATCCAGGTGCCATACAGTCTACTGTTTTCCTGGGATTCTGACACCACTTTGGGACTGCCTAGTCCTGGTTATAAACCATGCAGCTCAGTTTATTGTATTTTAAGACATACTGCAATCACAGTAATAGTCTGTTTCTTACTTGTATATGGTGCATAAATACCACTTTTTTAGGTATGAAAATGCATGATGATCTGTATGCAATAGGGTTGTGGTAATACTTTGTGGCTTTCTGAATCAAAATCTTTTGAAGTAAATTGGGAGCCAGCTATCTGTGCAGATGGGAGCTTGGGAGTGAGCTGGTTCTGGGAGACTCGACAGTTACTAGCTTGGGGAGACTCCTCACAAGCCTTGCACTGGGTCACTATGGACGCATGAAAAGGAACAAGTAATTCTATAAGAAGCCAGATGGATTTCCAGTACTAATGTTGTAGATTATTTTAATGCTTTTTTTGTGGAACAATTTCATTTTAACAAATTGGAATTTACTGATTGTAAGAGATTTCAATTATGGCATCCCTTGACTTTGCCACTCATTGTCCTGAAACTACCTGAAAGCACCTTCTCTGCCAGATTTTTGTGGGGGGGTAGGGGGACACCAACCCAAAAAACAAAGGTGGAAAACCGGAACAGGTCTTTAGAAAACATGAGTTTTAATTTTTATTTTTGGCTTTATGTGCTTTAAATCACATAACATTTCTTTTATTTCTGCCTTTGTAAGGGCTGATGCTTTTTGCTAGTACCTGTTTGGGATAGGGTTAGAATCACATAGGGATTAAGTGCAGTTATTGACATGTGGGAAAGCCTGCACAGTTTATGTGTGCTTCTTAAGTCCTGCATTTTATAACCTTCTTGGAAGAAAAGGAGTAGAAACGGAGTATTGCAGACCTTATTTCTGCATGGGAGAAAGTGTCAAGAAAGAAAGGAAATGAGTGAAGTGCGCACTCCTGTAGAGATCAGAAGCTCCAAGTTGTTGGCATGTTCTTCTGTAGTTCAGAAATTCTGCAGTGCTGAAACCAGAAAGCCCTGCTTAATAAGTAAGTGTTTAATATGGATGTGGCTACTACATATGAAAGTAGATGAAGTATTACAGCAGATTGATCCATGAACCAACTCCCTCAGGCTTGCTTCTTACTCACAGCCTTTCAGTCCTCATGGTTGCCTGCAGCACCTCATCTCTCAAAAGCTTCTTTATCTTTGACTAAATAGACCACTTCTAATTCCTTTTGAGATAATAGCCTTAGGTTCCATCCCCATACTTACCTAGGTCCTCTCAGGACAAACTGGATCCCCAATAACTGTTTCAAATGTGGAAGGAGACTTACAGATTATGCCTATAGTAGTTAAGAGAGTACTCCATGCTTCTGAGGCCAAATTCCTTGCCTGTCCTGACTGTGATGCCTTTATATCATTAAATCATGTGACCATGACCGCAATATCCTCAAGACATGGCCAGTCATCGTCAGACCCCACTTGACGTATGCCTCTTCAAAAATTCCTTGTCATAAGCAGGATGCTCAGTACTCATATACATGGTTGCCCTGCAAAAATGCTAGACTCTTGCCTTGGAAGGGGCAACATTTGCTGCCACAGCAAGATCTAGAGTCTTCCCTGTTCCGAGAGTAATGAACCACTGGATGAACTAATACATTATAGCACTCATAGTCTTGTTGTGAATGTTCAATTTTCTGAGGCCCCATAATATAGCCTCTGGAACTCTTCCTCTGGCTTTACTGGCCAAAACCGCACCTGCTTAGCTGAGATTAACATTTTCGAGGCACTGTGCCTTACCTTTACCTGCACTAGACATCTACATAAGCCCAACAGCATTTTGCCTCTTGGCAGGTGTTGTAAAAAAAAATATTATGCTTGCCTCTCCCTCTAGCCAGTAGAGGAAAACTTAGTGACTTGTCTTTTTTGAGAAGGCATGAGTTTAGCCCAAAGCCAGTTGTCATGAATGTCCAAGCTTCTCGGCAGAAGAAAGCTAAAGTGTTCTTACGATGGCTTGAAACCTTCGTGTTTGTTTGGATACAGACACTGCTGTTAAAGCTCAGTGGGTCAGGTCTCAGGAATGATCTGACAGACTGGTGGGGACTGTATGCATTGAGAATCTCTCCAGATCCAATCCTCTCTGCGTCAGGGACGGAGCTTTTCAGGTTAGGAGAAGAAGAATTTGTTTCCCTGAAAGTCCTGGTGTTTTTTTCTGAAGATACTTAATGCTATGTATGCTCTCCAACAGTGTGAAAACATATTTAAATCTCTGTTTAAGGGGCAACAAACAAGCAAACACATCCTTAGCATAAACAGTTTAGGTAGCTTTCGTCCTGTTCTGCTTTCAGGTAAAATAGACTTCCGTTCATTTTCAAAACTGAAAATTTTTTCTAAATCCTCAGGCACCATTTGTGTGGCTATTTTGTGCTAGCATAAGTCTTGATTAAAAACATCAAAATAAGATGAAAAATAATAACAAACATCACTTTATACTGAAATATCTGCCATCATTTATGGTGCTTTATGCTGTCAATGACTTCAGTGGTCTTTCACCTAATAGATTAGATCTGGGAATGACAAGTGTCAAGTTTAAAAAAATCAGAAAAAACCTTCAACTTGTAACACAAACAAGTCTTTAGTATTATGTCAAATAGATCCATAGATGAGCTCAATTGCAGTGGAACAATGGAAGAAGTAAATATCTGTAGTGTCTTTTGAGTAGCAAACAGCACCAAAATGGAGATTATTAAGAACAGATTACAGAACAGGAGACTGTGATTGAAGATGTTCTGCATCATAGATACTTGCTGTATCTTGATTTTTCTGAAGTCTTTAACTCCAATCTGTGTCATCATTAATATACATATTACATTGTATTTTGAGGACTAGTTCTTCAATGTAAAGTCATATGAAACATATCAATACCATTAGACTAGTGTATCAGGGCAGGTGAAAAATTTTTGAGGTCCCACAAAACATTTTTAGTTATATTACTTGCAAGATACATGAATCTCCTTGGCTTCTGCTATGCACAAGGGTCAACATATGGCTTCCCTCAGTAATTCTCCAGATGTTCCTCATGTTTAGAATTTATTAAATCTTCATCTCTGGGGTTGATAGGTTTCTTTCTTTGTATTAATTACAGAGAATCCAACAATATTAATTTGACCATTTTTCATATGGAAAAATGATCTTTGTATTATAAAGCTTTAAGGTCCGTGCCTATAGAAGTATGAGAAAAGTCACAAATGGTGCTTATATAAATTCAGGAAAAAACTGTTACCTAAGTGTTAAGACTTGTATTTAAATACTTATTGTTCCATTTTGCTGTAGAAAATAAATTAGATATTGGTTTCTGATCCAGATGTGTGTTTTCTTTCCGTCTTTCTTTTTGAAGGTACACTGTATATCTTGAGTTGTCCTAAGACTAGGAATTCACAAAGGGCTCTCGTATTATCACCTATGTGAAGAATAATAATGTAGTCTGAGAACAACACTCGTTATGCCCTTGCAAAGATTAGTAATTAATTTATTGGAAGATAACCTTTCTCTTGTAAATGAACCCCTGACAAACTTGCCTGATGAAATCACCCATCAGTTCCTGAAATGTATGGTTATCTCTTTGTGCCTGACTCCTGTTTCTGCCATGATACCTTATTTCCTTTTGAAGCCATAGAAAGAAAGAAAAAACCCAAATTAATTTGACATTTTTCTGAGAAGCCTAATCTTTTTTATTATGAATACAGCTCTAAAATATGTTATTCTGTCTTTTTTTCCATGCATAGTGATAATACATCTTAGCAGTTTAGGTGTTGTTCTGGCCACAAGTATCTTCCGGTTGTTCAGTTCCAAACAGAACACTTTGCTTTATATACCTGATCTGTTATTTACATCAGAAACTAGCTGTGAGATGGTGCTGTCAATCTGAACCTGCCTTTAGAAGTCATGGGGTTCAATCAAATATCCGTGATTAGCAACTGACTTTCTTTTTAAGTACTTGCCCTAATTACTATTTAGAGTTAATATAGGTTACAGATATCAATGAACTCTTAGATCATTATTTAATTATTTTTGATCTTTGTAATGATGGTGGACCATACAATAAAGTGATTGAAGGCAGGGCAATTTAATACTACCAATAATAACTAGAATCATCATTTCAGATAGTTAAAACAGGCTTGACAATTGCAAATAGTGTCTGTGATATTGCTTTTTATATTAAAGTTGATTATTATTAATTTTATGTGATGTGTTTATAAGCACTGCTTTAAGTTAGAGTTTTAAGAAGTCTAGCGTAAAGATAAAAATCAGCACTCCCCCTCTTCCAATATTTAAAAATTAAGGTTCTAATCCAGCAAAGCTATAAACTGAGCAGTAACTATTAGTTTTGTGAGTAATCCCACTCATTTCAACAGGATGTATCTTATAAATAAGCATATGCATTTATAATAAGCCTGCATATAAGGCATGTATCACTATACAGTATATAGGGTAAAGTAATACTTGAATCACTCTCAATGGTAACTCTCCTAATGTTAATCATCATTACTTGGAATTCTTGAAAGCATCAACAGAATTGTGTCTGTACACAAAGCATTTTAAAAAAATAGTATCATTGTTTGGTTTCTGAGTGATGTAGGAGCTCACATGCTATAAGTNGGCATATTTTTATTCCCAAAGAAGTAAATTCTCACCCAAACACCAAAGAGTGTGACTGGTTTTGACTGGTCCAGGCTTGGCACAGTCAGGGAAGTGGTAAAATGTCTTACGAAATATACCTTCTTCATCACAGAGTTGTTGACTGCATTCTGTGGTGCAAGCTATAAAACCGTGGAAAGCAGTGACATACTTTATTCATTTAGCACATGACATTATGAGATGCTGTTGATGAAAGGTAGCAGCCCTGATATCCTTCTTTTCACAATACTGTAATTGATTATCAACTTGTCAAAACGTGGGTAAGGCTGCTCTGAATAAATAAAATATCAGTACCTTCTGAATAAAATATTTAAAAATTGAAATCCCCTTTTTGTATCTGCAATAAGGACACCCAGACCTGGAACAGCTGTGATTTTTTTCTTTGAATGTGAATCACTGATTCTTGTGTCAATTTTTGAGTTGATCTGCTTATGTGGCCCTTTATATTAAGATCACACCTTTCAGCTTGTAGAGATTATCTTATGACTCTATTCAAGAAGAAAGGTGATAAACTGTAAAGCTTAAAAATACCAAGGAGCAGTCATAATTAAAGTTATGGAAGCTTAGGAAAATCCTCCCAAGAAACAGGAGGGTGGGGGGTTTTATTGTATTTTTTTTCCTTTCAAATCTATAGTTTCTTGTCTTGACTAGAAGAGCTCTGTTCAAACTTACTATGAAGAATGCCATGCCATCAAATCTTCAGTTTCTCTGGAACATGACATGAAGTGTGGACATTTCCCTGTATCTTTTTATGAATGCGTGTCGAGTCAATTACTTTGTCAGTTCCTCTACTATAAAAGTGTCATTGTAATTTATAATGAAGATATTGGTAGAACTGTGATCTTACTGTGTTTGTACAGTTCTTGTACCTCTGAATTTCACCTCTTTAAAAAAATTAATTCACATAAAACTTCATGTCCACTTTATGAAACTGATCAACATCTGTGGAAGAAAAAAGTGTTTCTAATTTAGAGGAGGTTTTGACTGAAAAAAAATAGATTCTCAAAATCAAACTTCTTTACTGTGTTTTGTAAAATAGGATTTTATTGGTGTCTTAGCACTCCTAGTACTTAGATCTGTAGAAACATTCTTCATGACAGTATCACCAAAGAAGGCCAGTTTATGTACTAGAAAATTGTCTGTCTTTTCATGGAAAAAAATGCCTTGTGCTTCCGTATATTTATTTCATATTTAAGATATGTGGTTAATATTTCTATTGTTATTAAAGGTACTTATATACTTAGCTGATGAAATGAAAGTGTTCCTTTTACTCTTGTGATAACATCAAAAACTTAAATAGCTTTTCAAATTTGAAAGGATATGATTTGCTTTAATTTGGTGCCCTGAATTTTGTATTCTGCTGGTTAAGCAACAGACCTACAATTATCTGACAGAGGCTGCCTTCTTGACATTTTCCAGCTTATTTTTTATCCTCAAGTAGAGCTGTGTGTTTTGCATAAGCTTTAGATAATCATGTAAACTAGTTGCATCACTGAAGTAGTTTTATTTCAAGTTCAAATACATTGAGGGTTGCATACATGAGCTTAAAATAGTTTTTGCAGATCTTCTCATCTAATGTCTATCTTCATCTGATTTAAATTGTTCTTGAATCTCTTCCCCTCAGCTTCCCTATCAAGGCAAAATGTATTTAAATTTAAATATACAAAAATATGTGAGCCACTTAGAATATATCTGCAGAAATGTAAGTATTGACATAGTTTATATTTAATCCACACTTTCTTTTCTTCCCTTTACCATATGTACTGCATCTTCACTCCCATGTTACATGCAGCGTTAGGTGGAAATACTGTGAACAGTTCTGCTAGGGCAAAGCAATGGGACTCTTCCAAACAGTTAATTATTCGTACAAGTGTTGAAAGGTTTGGTGTTCTTGGTGGTTAGAGTTTCTGGTACAGTTTTCTCTGAAAACACCAAGTGCCCTCTAAAATGACTTACAGTCCTTCCTAAGGGTTAATGTTAACCACTAGTGAATAACTCTGTTTCTTAAGATCCTGGTGAATAGCAAAACTGCTCTCAGTTTTCTTATAGGACCAAAATACAGATTTACTGAACTGTCAGGTACAATAAATGCTAGCTGTAGATCACACTTAATTCAGCTCAGGCCAAAGCATTTGATGTATAATATAGTGTCATAGGTTGTGCAGGCACAGAACAGTTTTACAGACGAGTATTTGTCTCTCTCCTTCAGCTGTCAGCCCAGATACGTCATCATATATCATTATCACTTCTAGCAATGATACTGGAACATCTTGAGCAGTGGTATACTTACAGTGCACATATAAATATAATATATAGTTGTTACCTCCCTATGGAGTGTTCCAAAGGCATAGACACCTCATTTAAAGATTAAAATAGCTTACTTCCTTCTTATATCATAAATAAGCCAAGTTTGTATTGGTGCTTAACTTGTTCGACCCATGTACTCTCCTTGTTGTGAGAGGAGAGTACAAAGGTGTCCTCATGCTGTACTGGCAGCTAAAGGTATCCTTTACTCGTAAATATCCTTTAGAAAAGGTTGTGCTAAATTAGCAGCCGGGGAAACATGTACCCAGGAAATCGAAGTTCTCAGATTAGGTCAATTTCATAGCTCGCAAGCTGAGGAAAAGAAGAAAACGGTTTTCTAAATTGCACACTTCTTAATTTTCTGAAAGAGTACCAGGCACCGAAAGCCAGGTTTTGGAAGGTATTCAGA
This sequence comes from Fregata magnificens, assembly GCA_013389945.1. NCBI lineage: Eukaryota > Metazoa > Chordata > Aves > Suliformes > Fregatidae > Fregata > Fregata magnificens. The sequence goes on along the minus strand of WAAD01018387.1, from coordinate 11,265 downwards.
TGCCCAAAGATCCAAATAGCTACCTTTGGGTTATGAAGGACACCTAGCTGCTTTGACAGGTACAGAAGAAGGAGTTGCCTTTCAGTTTGTGTTAGGCATCTAACTTAACTCCTTTTGTTAATTACGCAAAGCGTTTATCTGCATTTTGGAGCAAAAATTAAAATTAAAAGACATTTTAAGAATTTTGCTTTCAATCTCCTGGTATGAAACCCCTGACCTGCTAATGTGTCTAAAAATCTGGTCTCTGTTACAGTCATTGAACTGTCAGGAAAATTGTGTTCCATTTGCTGCAGACTCTAAGTGTACTCCAGCATACTCCAAGTGTAATGTTCTCTGCACTTGAACTGTCTTTGTGCATATGCAGGTTTGAATGAATTTTATGATTTTGAAATGATCAGTGCTAATTGTTGGAACTGCAGGAGAAAGATTTTTGTAGAGCAGGTAAAGCTGTCACTAGCGGTGTGAACTATTCAGGATTCATCTCTCTATTGTTCCCAGTTACTGCTAGCTACAGGGAGTTTAGAGATAATATGGTTGCTTGTCCAATGGATACCCAACATTTTAGAAACCAGAAATTTTATCATTTCTAGTAAAAGATATGATTATTTTTCTATAATATCCTTTATTGTCCATATAAAAGTTCCTAAGGACTAAAAGATCAGCTGAGCAGGAGATAATGAAGAGAGAAGTGCACCTTATTGGTGTGAAAATGTATTTCCTTAGGTCTTTTCTTTGTCTGTGTGTTTGTTCAGTCAAAGAATAAAGATTAGAACCAGTAAATTAGCTTTGCAAGTGTAGTTGGAAATAGAAGAAGAAAGAAGGTAAAGAAGAAATATTTGACTTTTAAGGTAGCATAGAAATTAGATATATTTTATATGGTTATATGTAAGGATAGTAACTCTTCAAATGTAATTTATTAAAAATGTAATTTCTCAGGGATTTTGTAAAACCTTTCATTGACCCTCTGAAAACTCAGAAGGATGAAATCTTTTCCCTGCTATGAGCAAAGTAAGGTTGGATTTTCACAGCTGCATTAAATAATGCAAAGTAATTGTGCAGGCTCAGGAAAAAATAAGTCAGTTCTTTCAATTGTTCTTCCTAAAATTATTTTTCTGATGTTGTAGTACTCAGGCTGACAAACAGATATAAATCCTGTTCTTCATCTGTTGATGTTCCTGGGGGACAGTATGCCACATCTTTCCAAACAAAAGGGGGGAAAAAACCTTTATAGAACTAAACGAAGTGAAAAGCACCAAAACACATCTTAAGCATAATAAACTGAAGATTTAGATATTTCACTTGTTTTGACCATTGAAAATTCATCAAATTGCCTTAAAGACTGAGTAAAGCTTGAAAATTTAAGGAAAACCAGTTTATTTGGTGGAATCTTGAAATAGGATCAGTAAAAATGAAGGTCAAAGAAAATGCTGAGGCAATGTTTTAACAATAACATTTCTTTGTTAGGTTCTTTTCCCGTAGGTCTATTTCAGATCCAAGGAAGATGGGAAAGGAAAATAAATATAAGGTTTGGAAAAGGAAGCTGACCAACTCTATCTTTTCATTGAAATAATTTGAAACCCAAGCTCTGCAAAGACAAAGATGAAATAGGACTTAACCAGGTGTCAACTCCAGCAGGCATCAGGAACTGTTGCACTTGCAAAGCAAAAGCAGTTCATCAGCTGTTATGTGGAGATGTCTGCCCTTAGTTATCTATTGAGTTACAAATTTGATTGATTGAAATGACGTTATTATAAATAAATAATTTTAATTATAAATCTGAATCTGAATCAGCTAACGTTTTCAGGGAAGATATTATCCTTGGGAGAAGGATATGATTTCCATACTATTTAACAGATTTAAAGGTCAGCGAGTAAAGCTCAGCTGAGTGACATCCATGTGTCCACTTTTGAAAACACAGTTCAACTTTTTGCATTGATATCCCTGGCTCTCTCCTAATTTAATTTAATTTTTTAAGCAGTATAAAAAGGGGTCTAAAACTAAGATTAAATGCTTTAAGTGGTTGAAATAATACTCATGGTGGCCTACTTTGAAAGTCATTTTGGTGGCTTTACTTCATTTGGTCTTTGCCTGAATAAATGCAGCAGAGTAAACTAATAAATAACAATCTAGTACGAACAATATCCAGCTGATCTCAGAACGCTAAGTAATGCTGCAAAGCAGCTATGCTGCAAATTGCAAGGAAATGAATCAAGAATTGGATGGGAAGCTTCATTTACTTTTCTGTGTGAGTTCTTGCTTATGGGGTGTATACCTGACCTGAGTGTTATTTTGCCATAGGCACCTTGTGTTTCACTGAAACCTAATGTTTAGAGATGGAAAGTGTATTTGTTTTAAGCTCTGAGAATTTCAGGACAGATGGATGAACAGAGAACATCACTGACTTGCATTCTTTGAATACCATCTGGTTAGCAAATACTAGCAGGACAGAAGGAACATATGTTGCTTAGCTGGCCCTGTGTCTTGCCAGGGAACACATTAGACTGACGCGGTCCAGGGACACATACATCCAGTGTTGCAGGAACAGTGAAGATCTTCATAGGTGTGAGAAATTCTCACTGATAGTGAAGGCAACTATCGGAAGATTTAAGAGTCCTGACAAAATCCCAGGCAGCTCTTGATCTCTGAAGCTGATATATGTGGGACGTATAGAATACGACTTTTGAACTCATCTTGCCAACACTGAGTGCAGCCAGACTCTTGTTTAACTAACTTAAGGTCAATTATTACCTGGATTTGAAGTAGGAAGAAGGCTTTGTCTGGATTGGTAGAAGAAAAAAACATGGGTTAGACTGTGTGAGGCAAACTTTGTTCTAGGCTACTGCTGCCCTTTGCATCAGGGAGCCTGATTCCCTGACAAACTGGAACTGAAAACAAGCAGAAAAACATGTCTCTGCAGGGAGGTGAGGGATGAAGCTGGTGCTCCTCCTGCCTGGTTCATTCCCTGCCTTTTCCCCATCCTCTTAAACCTTTTTCCAAGGGTCAAATCAGCACAGACACATTGCAGCCCCCGTGCAGCTGGGTGCCAGTGGGTGCCCAGCCTCATGCCACAACACGGACATGGCTCACTGACCTACACTAATGGCACAAAGGTGGTGAAATTGCCCTCTCTCTACCCACTCACTGGTAAATTCATGCCCAAAGGTGAACAAGTCTTAGCAAGGGTGTATAGAGAGGGTTAGCGAGAGACTAATATCAACCTTCACTAGGCACATTAGATTACGAAGGAAAGATGTGTGAGGTCAGCTTAAGCCAGCTCTTTCATAAGAGTGTGATTTGATTAAGGTCGGGCTATGGCGTAGCTAGATGGGGCAGGAGATAGTCTGGACAGTTTTGCCATTAATTTAAGTGGGAGCACAATCTTCTGCCGGCCTGTAGTCTTTATCGTTTATAGTTTGTGATTTCATTATTAAAGCTAGTTGTTTGCTGAAGGTCAGAGGCAGAATTTCTATCGATTATTATATAGCTAGTACTTTATCTTGGCTTCTTGTTTAAATATAAGCTTGTTTATTAGCTGTCGAGCAGCCGTGCACTCAAGTATGTCAACAGCATTAGGAAAAAATGCATTTAACTTTTAAAAATCTAAGTTCACTTCCTATATGAAAATAAATTTGCTTTGAAGGTTGTTAGTATTCAGCAGATGAAGCTGTTTAATTTTTGTCAGGTTTCTACTTTACTACCTTTTTAACAGCAAGATAAAATATCCATTGAAAGTAAAATCATAATGAAATGGCACAATATAAATAGGTGACTTTCATCATAATGCACTGTTTTTAGAAATGTTCATAATTTAAACAATTATGTTCCTTGACTTCTCGCCAATTAAGTTTAGTCATCTAGGGACTGTGAATTTTAATGAGAAAGCTGAATGGTCTTTTGCAGATATGATCTGTTGGCAGGGACACAAACAAGGAAAGGTTTAATCTCTTCTTTTCCCCTTATTTCCTTAAGTATCATAAAAAAGATAAGAGAAAAAATGTAAGTGGCAGAAGAAACAAAACCGCTGTACAGAAAATGCTTTGTAGCTTTATGTAGATTGAATATATTAAAAAAATCTTTGTTTCCCACCCCTTGAAATCAGTGTGATAGGCTTAAAAGATACAAGAGATGTTAAACATACCCATGAGAAAATTAAAATTAGAAGCAAACTGTAGCCAATAGCTGTTACACTCTGATTATTCAGACAGTTCTAATGAACCTTTTCACAAAAATTCTGGATCCATAATCATAAAGAAAAAAAAGTTAAATAGGAGTGACATAAGATACTTCAGATGGTAAACTGTGGTCCATGTATCTACCTTTCAATGGACAAACCAGAACCCCCCTGGGGATTAGAATTAGATTAGCTAAACGCCTAACAGCTGTCTCACAGGCATGAGACTAGATAAAGCAACCAAGCTGTAAATCTGTGCAAACTGCATGAAAGGCTACATAATGCAAATTGATTAGTTTAGGACTTGCATTAATGTGGTTGTGAATAAAAATAACCCACCAACAAATCCTCTCCTAATTTTAACAGATACTGAAGAGAAAAACTTAACAGGTGGATCATTATGAGGTATGAGTCTACAATGAATTTACATTGTGATCAAAGAAAAAGCCTGAAATACTAATCCCCATGAAGTAAGGGTTCTAATCTCCATGCAGAAAGGCAAATATTTGAGACTTTAACTTGGACTGATAGGCAGCTTTCATGGAATACCAATGCCCTTTGCATTTTTTTAAAAATGGAAAATATGAACACCTATTGATTTACATTCAAAGATGGAATATGTGATGTGGTACACACCTCAATAGATAGATCATAAACTATCGAAACGTAACCTACGGTAACTATTAGGACTGATTAGTTTTCTGCAGTTTCAGGATTATAATATTTGAAATTAAGAATGATAGGAGCATTGACTTAATTATTTGAATTTCTTAAACCTACAGAACCTAATGTTAAATCTGTTTCATAATATTTCTTGTCTACTCAAATTGTACGTCTTTTATTCCGTTGAATTTTATCACAGAAAAATAAACGTCATTTAATGAGTGCTTAATTTGTAAGACATTTGTGAGCTGTAAAATTTTATGTCATAACTAGTCAAGAGATAATAACCATGAGATGATAAAAACACAGTAAGATCAGTGACCTATATTCTTTCTTTAAATGCTATCTGTTCATATCATCTTACTTTTTATGTACAGAGTGCTACATTAATATTAATGAGGATTTGTTCAGTGCCATATACTGAAAGAAAGTGAAGTTTCATCAGATTGTCAGGCTCTTGGCTGCAGTGAGACTAAAAGCAGCCTCCTTGTATGAAGCGCTGGGTTCTCAAGGCTCTGGGTGCTGAGTAGTATGCTTCTGTGATGTTTTTGAATGCAGATAGGAAATTGTTCTGCCTATTTTTAGTGTCAGCCAGAAGTTACATAGCCATAGTTCGCATAAAAGTAAAGCCCAAGGTAATAGGCGAGATGTTCTGAATCAGGTGCTAATGGGGCCACATAGCTTCTGGCTAGGTAGAGCAGAACTAGAATAAATTCATGTTCCCTAAGTGCCCGCAGCCACAGAGCATGTAGGTACCTACTTCATCGACGTGCACCGAGAACTCACCATCTAAGAGTTTCTCTGCTATTACCCCTGTGCGGCCTAATATAATACGTTTTATGTGTTTTCAGAAATGCATGTTCAGACTGGACTGCTGAAAAACACGGTTCCTTAAATCACATGTTAACCCTGAAGTTGGATCATTCACCCAAGTAAAAAAACATTATCTTGAAATTCTTATTGTGTTCATAGGAACTTGAACCTGGAAGGGTATCACAGTCTTTAAATACAGGGCACTATTGTAATAGAGTACCTGTAATCCCACTTCTAAAGCCAATCCACTATGTATATGGCACTTAAATGCCCATTTGACTTGAATCAGATTTTCCTCTGTGATAACAGTAATCACCGGTCTATAGAGAGTCCTGGTCTCTCTACTCTAACAGGCACTGAATTAATACAGTTTTTTAGTTGTTTTAATGTGAAGAAGGAAGTACAAAATTCTATTTCAACTTTCAAAATTTTACTCACACAACCAAGACTCAATACAGTTTCAAATACTTTGGATTTCTGTCAGTGCTTCTGTGACATAGGAAGAAGTTATTAATTTTGGATTGTAACTCATGAATGAAAAAAAGTTACCACCTCAGTAATCCTTACTGAGGATGACAGTTAACATTACTGTACACCAAACCTTAGTCTAACCTGTTGGTTTGAGTATTTATGTACTGTACTCCTGTTGAGGAGAAAATGTAGTCTTCCGCTTCTTAGAGGAGTGCTTGAGCCATCAGTATGCTAGGTGATGGCTGTGTATCTCAGGTCTTGTTCACTGTATTTTGGGGAGTAACTAAAGCAATTCAAGTATTCAATACAAATTCATGAAGATACTTCATACAGGTAAAACTGAATTTTGGCACAGAGCTCATCCAGTTTGTCATTCATTGCAAAAAAAAAAAAACCCAACTCCAAAGAAGAAAACCCCAGAATAATACAGGATTTGTGCAAATGAAATCATGTGTTTTGTTCTGAAGCACAGATTGTGCATTTATTATGTTATTTCAGCACATATAGCATATATAGTGCTTTAGCCTTTTAAAATTTTACATTACTCAACTCACTGATTTTCTGTAGCAATGAATTACACAGGTAGATATATCTCATAGACTTATTTTTTTCCCCATCTTTCCCTAAGAATCAGTGATTTTATTTCTGGCCACAGGAACTCACTGTCTGCTATAGCTGTATATCATCACTGCTTTCTTCCTGGTTAAGCTTTCTGATCAAGCTACAGGAAAGTAATAGAAAATTACAGGAAACATAATCCCATTGCAGCACTCCATGTCCTGAGCCTATAAAGCACTAAGCATTCAGGCCATGTTACAAAGAGATTGAAAGTGGACTTATAGGAAACTATTTCCTAAACACAAGTCCCCTTTACACCAGTCCTTCTTTCAAGGGCATGTTAATGGAGTCCCAGAAGTGGACTGAGACTTGAAGTGACGGGTGGTATCTCACTCCTAGCAAAGGAAGTGAAGGAAGCAACGAAAAGTCTAATGTTATCACCAAATGTTTCACAAGTGAATTAACACATTTCTGCTCCTAGTGTGACTTGGTATTGGGAAGTCAATCAACTTATCATGTGGGAAGGCTGGAGCAAAATACAGACGTGCATATTCACTGCCTTTTAAAATTACTATTTACTTAACCCAATGCTATAGCAAAAGGAATACTTTAATGATGACCATAGAGCTGCAGTGGCAAAGTGTGGTGAATGGCAAATGAAAAAGTAGAGTATGTCCTCTGCTGAACGTGAGGGAAGACATGCACAGATAAATCAAGCACAGTGTTTTTACTGGAGGAGATAAGGTTGGAGCCATTCCTCCCTTTCTCTTCTTCCTTTGTTCTTATTCTTGCACAGTCTGTGACTGTCTTATACCTTCTTGTTATTTTCACAGCATGTGAGATATTTTACATGTCGTATACAAATTCTTTGTTCTCTTTGTCCTGTCCTAAAACCAGTTCTAGCCAGCTATCAAGGTTTCATACCTTCAGTGACCCATAGCAGACCATTTGTGATTTGTAGTCGAGAGGCCTCCAGTATCATCCTGTGCCTTTATTCTCTAGGTTTCTGCCGCTGTCTTGTGCTTGCTCTCTTGAAGGCCCTTGCCACACTTTAATCTCCTGTGCCTTGCCTTTGATATGCAGGAGGAACATCGCTGTGTGTCTTCTGTTAGTTCCTGGTATCAGATTTTTTCTCCTGAGGCTTGCAGAAGCTTCCACCTGCTTGTTGTTCTAAGGAAATTTGGAAAACAACCCACCGTCCTGGTAGCTTATCTCCGTCAAACTCCCAAAGTTTCTGAGGACCTTTATCTTTCTACTTGATTGTGCATCATGCAGCTGGTAACTCGGAACATTCTGTTAAAAACATTTTGAAATCTGACTTTATATCAGAAGGGATTATTCAGCCATTGTATTTGCTGCTGTTGGTGTCTGGGGTCAGCTCTGCCTTTGTGACAGAGTTTGAGAGGATGGCCCAATAAATGCCAGCTCTCATACCTGGCTCCTTTCTTGTTAAAGTCAGTGATATTCTAGCATTGACTTCAAAGGGTGATGAGTTGGTTACTGGACATATACTCTGCTGGGCAAAGGCCAAGAAGAAATCCTAGTGAAAGGCGGGCATAAAAGGGGTTCCTGCTGGTTGCTTGATACATTCATTCAATACATGCTTAAAACAGCTGTTTCTGTGCCTCAGATGCCTGTTAGCAAACTGCTAACACTCCCAAGTCACACATACCAATTTAAGGTCAATGAAACAGTGGTTATGGGGCCTCTGAGATCCCTCCCATCCATGCGTGGTTTTATGTTCTCTGTTAGGATGACCATGAATTCATCTCTGTGACTCATCTTCTATATCTGAGTATTAAAGTAGAAAAACTTTTTGGGAGTGATGCTGAAGGTATGAAAGTATGATCTTGTGAAAGTAACTGGTAGGAAATGGGGGCTGTGAGTAAATGAGAGGTTCTGTTCTACATCAAAACATGCATCATATGCTGGTAGATCAGAGAAATTAATGTACTAGGTTGTACTGAAATATGATAGCATTTACATTGTTTCCTTGTGCATACCTATTTATAAAATTGGGGCGTCTGCACAGATAAAACGCACGTACTTTTTGTTATGAGCAGCAAATGCCAATTTATATCCTCTTACCCCTTAGAAAATAGCTTAATTGTTTCAAACAATCCAGTGAAACAAGTCACAATTGAGGTGACATCATTCCCCAAGGAACGCTGGAATGCTTGAATTTATGATTCCTGAGATTTTGGCCAGATCAGCTCTACCTGTATCTTGCTTTACTTTAAAATATTTATTTTATTCTCTTCACACTAATCTCTTCTACAGATATTGCACTATGCCAATATGCCCTTGATTTTTTTTCTTTCAAGCTGGTGGTTTGATGGGGAGAGGAGAAATTGCCTTTTATTTATTTATTTATAATTTTTTTTTAATTTTTTGCAGAAGCGAAGATAAAAATATGTTACTGATTGGTTTTACAGGGGAAAAAAAACCCCAAATAAAACTGTGATTAAATGTAATTGCTTCTTCCACTGGGTCATTTCAGATGTTTTTGTCTGGAATGCTGATACCTGAAACAGCATTTTGCTTCATAGTAGGCATAGACTATAAAATAAAAGAAAGCTGTGTGTTCAAGCTTCCCATTTCCTGGTGTAAAAAGTAAAACCTCCACATGAGGTCCTCTCGAAGGAGAGAACTCCTTGGAGAGCCAACATAATTGTGACAGGCTAGCATTACTTTTTATGACTTAATGATTTCACTTATATTGGAGTCTTACCATGAGTTTTAATGACTATCTGTTCCAGTCCTTTATTTTTATAATGAGAATCAAAATCTAGTAATTCTTCTGAGCAGAGGTTATCTTCAAGCAAAAAGTAGTTCCACAAAAGCAAATTAAACAACGTTTTTTAAAATTAGGTATACATATAAGTGATTTGCTAGTTTGTGGCTTAACTGCTTTGTG
>WAAD01018386.1:38330-80145 GCA_013389945.1 Fregata magnificens | reverse complement strand
CGCCTGCCACCCAGGGTCAGCGGGCCGCTCCCCGCCACCGCCCGGCGTTGTTATTTACGAGGTCGCTGTCCTGAGGCCTGCAAACACCATTGCCAGTCTTAATAAAACTCAGGGTGTGAGCTCATGTGGAGTGCTGCGTTGCCCGCTCTCCCGTGCTGCCTGTGCGGTGTCTCTTGTGACCCTGGGAGTACTCATGGTAATAAGATAAAGATGTGAGTAAGGGGTTACAGGACTGCGGTCTGTACTTCTTCCTTTCCTTGATAACATGAGCACAGGATTAGATTTGGAAAATTATGACTGGCTTTTAGTTATTTTTCTTTTTGACCTGGTGCTGCTATTTTAAGCTGTAAATCAATGTTCCTGTCAAACCAGCCTTCACTCCTAAATGTTTCAAAGCAAACGGTATCCTTTCTGTGCAGTGTTTGAACACAGCCAGTCCTACCAGCAAACACAGGAACATATAGAAAGAGCGATTAAATCAGTAAGGCTTTTGGTGTGCACAAGCATCTGTTTTTCTAACTTCCAGTACCAGAGTTGTCATTGTTGGAGTTACAGGGATAGTTACAAGTTGTAGGCCTAAAGAGCTAAGAAAAACAGATTTTGTGCAGGGTTAGAAATCTTAGCAACACCTGTAGCTCTGAATTTCTTTTTTTTTGTTGTTCTATTTTCTTTTAGTATGCTGGCAATTGTGCTTACGTGTGTGTATTTATTGAATCTGCAATGGTAGAAGTCAGACGACTAATTTCTGTGTGGTACAATCCAGTTTTGTTTGGAAAGACGTATACCTGTAGGCTTGATAACAGATAATCAGATTATGTTATTTGCATTCAAAACTTACTTAAAATAACAGCCTCTCAGCAGTAATGAGTGTATTAAGTCACTTGAACTATGCACCGTAGGAGTATTTTACATTGTTAGCTATTGGCTATATAGCATCATACTTACCGTTTCCAGCATATGCATTCCCAGCATTGCCTCTTTAGCATACTATGGATCGGTAATAATGAGCACACATAAAAATCCTTCTAGGTAGTAATGTGCTGCAGCTGGGAATTACAAAAAGCAATTAGTCCATGTTATGAACTAATAATCTGCTAAATTATGTTTTGTGGAAGTATGCAAACCTAATAAACCACATACTTAGCCATTTGTGGGACTTGCACATAAGCTAAGTTCTCTGATCAAAAATAATTGCTTTAAGTCTGAGATCTTGTATACTGAGTTCTGGCTGAAATATGCATGTGCATGCACATGTTTTAAAGAAAAAAATGTTATCTGATCATTATAAAAGGCTGTCTTGGCTCTAATAGGTATAATTACTACAGGCAAAATAAAATACAGAACAGATGGACATTTTTGGTAGTCTTCTGAAACTTTACTCATCTACAGGGCCAAAATATGTGTGTCTGTATTTTTATTTGGGGGTGTGTTGGTATTAAGAGTTTGTTCCACTTTTGGGATTATATTGGTGTAATTTTTGCCCATGCAAAAATCAATTTTTATTGTCTGTACTACGTGACTGTACTGCAGGCCCATCGCTGAGATTCTCTGCCTGCTATTGCTGTGGCTACCTAATTTTTGAAGCCATATCCGGCAGAATTCCGTGCAATTAACAGCAATATATGTAGCACTGCTTTTTTGGTTTTTTTCTAAGTACCACCTTCACACTGTTTTCTCTTTCCTTTGCAGTATTCACATCTGACGCATTGATGTCATATGAATAACAGCTTTCCAGCAGGTACTTTTTTTAAAAAATCAGTTTCTTTTGCCCTTTGCACTATTCAGTCTGTAATTATACATTAATTGTGCTGCCACTGTGAGATTGCTTCTCCAGTTTATATGGTTTCATTAACTCTCCAGGTCCTAACAGATGGTTAGAAAGTAATGATAGATTTGATCACAATATTTTCCATTTATTGAGCCCAAGGTGGAAATGTATGAATTCTTTTGTCCTCTTCCAATATGGTATTACACATGCAACAATGGATTCCCCACTGGGAAAAAGAGATGCTGAACCTCCTTTCCTTTCCACACAATCAAAATTTTAGTATTGCTTAAGGAGCAATATCTATTATTAGCACTACAGTGGTGACTAGCATCTCAAATAAGTTTAAGTGGTTAGAACGAAAGGATTACCTTTAAGACACTCTTTTCATGTCTTTTACTCTTTCACAAGAACTCGGGTGAGTCCAGTTAAACCCAATTCTGAAAGAACTTCATGTCAGCAGACTCTTCTGCTTACAAAAATCTCCATTGACTTTAGGGCCATAATGTCTCTCTGTCCCAGATGATCAGATAATAAATTCTCCTTTTCTCACACATAATGAAGTCTTTTAATGAAGCAAAGAAATCCTCTCATTACTTCCACTGAAGTAAGTGAGATGTATGAATACAAAAGTAATAGGCTTTGGTAGAAAAGGGGAGAATACTATGTGCTTACAAACAATGTAGCTGCAATGCAGCCTCTTCCATAGTATCTTTTGGAGAGTTCTGTATCCAGCGGTCAGGATACAAGGGCACAGCAGCTGGAAGTGGCGGGAGCAGTGGAACAGAACTATTTTCAAAGAGCTTCGTGAACTTGCAGTTGTCTGTAATCATAAGGTGTCTTGCCAGTGTTAATACTTCACTGAAGTGCATGTGTCTGTTTAGCTCTAAGCACTAACTTACATTTAACAGTAGTTATTTTCAGTATTAAGTAATACAGCAGAGAAGGATTGGGTTTTCTAGGCAAATGCACTTGGCTGTGATTAATCACTTTTCCCTGGAATGACCTGATGTTGTTCCTTGACTGTACCAACTTCTAACTTTTCTGAGTAACACCTGGTTAGCTGCCTGAGGAAGTTTACAGAAATGCCATATTCATATATTGCATAAACTGCATTGCATTACTGTCTTGATCCTATGAATATTTAAGCATATGTCAAAACTTAAGGATTAGGGTCTCTTTTTATCAGCTTCTGGAGGATCGGAGGCTACTGTTGCTCAGTGGACATAGCCTGTAAGGTCAATGCATTCTGCACTTCCCTCTTATCAAGCCATTAACTTCGGGTAATCTAAGGAGTAAGCACTGGATGATTAAAGGAATCTGTTTTTTTTAAAAAAAAAAAAAAAAGATACTTTTTTCCTTTCTGTGTAACGTCTGCCTTAAATGCAAATTTTAAGTTTGTCATGGGTTTCTTGTAGAATGGTATTACTGTATCGATAGCTCCAGTGTGTAGGTGACTGGCACAGAAAGAATACATTTCACACCTAAGAGATGACAACCTAGGGGAAAGAAAGAGCAGATTAGTAAGGAGGTATGGCAGTGTCACTTCACCATAATAGTCTGTCAATGTGCCTTGCCATTATAAAGATGACTTCTGCCAGGAGACTAGATTAGGTTCTGTGTAGTTCTGGGTCTTGGCTGGCTGTGTTCTAGGAACTGCAATGAGACCAACACTTCAGGATTTTTCTACACTGACTCATCCTCAGTCACTATCCGAGCTAGATGGGAGCAGCCTATTAGGATTGGAAAATTTAAAACACAGTCGTCAGCCGTCTCCTGAATACAAATTTTGTTTCATCACACAATGCTGCTTGGTTCCGAGCTGCCCTTCTGTAGGTGTGTTATGTTGATAAAACATAGTTGGGCTTAGATCTGCAGAGAATGCTGTTACCCATTCACTATCTCCTTTAAGGAGTTTCTTGCTAGAAGTTCTACACAACTATGTAGCATCTACTGGGAAACCAAGAATGCAAATGTAGTTTATTTTTTCATCTTCTTAGTTACTGTGCCAACTGCTCTGAACCCAAAACACTTTATTAACTACACTGCATTCTTAAGTGGTTTATTGTGGAGTATCACAACAATTGTAACAACACAATTCAAGGAATGTTTTTAAGAACATAAAACATGTAGAAAAGAAAGATGAGCATATTAAATATACATGTGTGTATATATATTAATACTTATTCTAGAAATTGCTAACTAGGAATGAGGTTCCAAAAAAACCAGATTTTCCTACTTTTCTTCTGAAAAATTCCAGATGAGAATGTATTATCATGTATATATGTATAGCATATATTATGCTTATATAGCATACGTAAAGCATGTATTATAATGTATGTGTAGTTAAAATCACACAGTCTATTCACAGTAAATGCAAACAAAAACTCTTGTGACAACATTACTCTGAACCTACGATACACTTTGTTTTTTCAAAAAGCAACAGGTAGTTTTCAGGAGCTTGACTCTCTGATTGGATAGATGAGTACGACTAAAAGAAAAAAGAATTGAAAAAAATTATTCCTATATATCCTGCCAAGTATCACATTTGTTATGGAAGTGTTCTTTTAAATAACATTTTTAGGCAATGAGAGATGTATACTTGTGTTCTGAGTATATGTATGCTGGCTCAGAATTTGTCAATATAAATGACTACCTGGTAAACAATCTAAGTGCTTTATTCACAGTAGGTGACCATTTTAACAGTCTAAACATTCATTTTACCACTAGTGATTTTGGTTAATATTTATGGTCATGTCTACACATGGGAAATTGAGGCAAATAAACTGAAGAAGTTAAATGTGTTTAAGTTAAGAATATTAAACCTCAGGTGGATACTCTCATTCAGCTTTAACTGGCCTTTGCTGCACCACGATTCTTTTCCAAGAACATGCTTTTGGGGAGCAGTAAGACTCTTGTGATCAAGCAGTTTACAGAGCTGCTGTGTCTACTGGCTGAGATGTGGTAACTGACTTCTTCTATGCTCTTTGTGCATTTGCTTAAAAAGGGAAAGGTTGGTTTAAATCACTCTTCTTGATCAGTTTAAGCTTCCCTGTTTTACTTTGCACCAAAATGGACAGATACCTCAGCTGAGATGCCTACAAGTTCTCAAATATTTTACCTGCCTTGCAAGAACACATCTTGATACTCAGTGAGTTCTTGATTAAGTATTTCTGCATGTAATTATGTTCACTTCAATTTCAAGGACCCCTGTATCCAAATCAGCCTATAAAATGACCTATGCAACACTTGCATTTTTTTGGCTACATATTTATCAGTGCCTGTTTCAACTCTGCGGGCTTTTTTTCCCCCCCTGTAATATTAGGTGCTTGTATGTATCAACTCCTTTCCTAGCAGTTCGTCATATTGATTTACCAAAGTATTAAACCATGTGTGTATTGGAAAATGTAAGATTAGTCTGAAATTTTAAGTGTTTTGCTGGTTTGGAGTCTCATAAATTATTTATATCCCTACTGCAGAATGAACAGGCTCAGGGGTTTCTGCAATTCTGTGTACATTCCAATTCACCACAAAGTCAAAGCCTTTGGACTGGCCAAGACTTCTAGAAAAGTCACTGGCTAAAGTTAAATAATACTAGATTTAGCAATAATGAACTCTTTGAATATACGCATGTATGTAATTGCTTTTTTTGCTGGATAATCATGAAGATTTTTAACTCTTTCATAGATTCTTTATGGCTTAAATAATTATCTTATTTCGCATGCATACTAAAGATTTGTAGCTTTGTATTAGATATAGGAGTTTACTGCCATCAGCAAGTACTAAATGGCCAAATTAGGCAATACTTAAAAAAGAAATTGTTAGCTCCAAATTTCTGTATATATGTATAAACACCTTCCACATACAGTGGAGATGTAAATCCACAGAATAAATCACATTGAGATACTTTTGAGTTTCTTATCTGTGCCATATTCATTAATTCATCTTGACTGAAACTCTTCTAGTGTCCCAGACCTCAGAGGACCTTCAAGTAATTACAATAAAGAAAGAAAATTAACCTAATACAAAAATACTTCCTTCTTCCTGCCCTGAGATCCTGAACTTGCAGTTATTTTCACATAATTGGACCTTGTACTTGCAGAAAATTCAGTAGGGCTCATTGTAAGATTGCTCTGTGAATGTATACATTTTGTTCTCTGTTCCTCATAAAAATGCAGTGGTGTCACAGAAAGGACAGTGTGTATTCATCATTGTGCCACTTATAGGTTTAAAGATCATTAGGATTGTAGTGAGAGTTTTATCCTGTTGCAAAGGGAAGAATCCAGAATTACGTTGATCCATACAACACTTCTGGGCTTGAAAAAAGGTGTCCTCATGACACGTTATGTCCATAAGATTTGTTTTAGGATGTTTTTAAAGTGTACTGAAAACATGATCATCTTTCTCTTAGTCTCCTCTATAGATAGATTCATAGCTATTAAGAGTTAAATTGTGAATCTCTTACACATAGAGAAGATCCCTGTGCTTTGCCTTGCTTTCCTGTAGGGGTCAAGTGTTAGCAGGCTGGATTTTTGCCCCATTACACAGGCGAGACTACCCATGTGAGTATTCAGAGATAGGAATGAGATGTTCATAAACCCTGTCCTAAAAGAGCTTGGCTATAAACTATTAGTTCTGTTAAAATATTTTAAAATCGTTCCTATTTAAGGTATTATGTTCCATATGATATCATGTATTCAGTCCACTGACAAAAAATAACACTTGATTAATAAAATTTTAACATTTTTTTGAAACTAGCAGATGTTTGTGTTCTGCTGTCTTGGAGCTCCTGGAAGATGAGAAGCAAAAATTAAGGGCTACTAAGTTTGCTGCAGATGTCCTAAAATTTCAGGGGTGAAATGAAATTCCCGTTCAGGTTTTGGGCTCTGTGTATAGGAAAATACCCCTGATGCCAGGCAGCAATATTTTCCATGCGAGTGTGTCATTCTTTACTGTTGCATACTGTGTCAGCATTGCCAATTAAATGCGGTACACAGTGGTAAAGTGTGTGCAAACTGCTGCCAAATGAGGGTCAATAGCCTCAGCAATGTCACACTGTGCAAAGCATGCTGTGCTTATGAAACATTTTCTCCTGAGACAAACTTTCTGTATTCATTACAGTTTCCCTCGCAAAGCAGTTAGCCAAGCCTGTATTCACATTTTTCACTCATATTGTATTTGATTTACATCGGCTGAAGGAAATGATAATGTGCAACAGTGACTCTGGAATTTAAACAGAAACCCACAAGGGATCTCCATACTGCAGGCCAACTTCCAAATATGGGAGAAGAGAAGCAGCCGTAGTAGCCTGGGAAGCCATCCTCAGCGCAGCAAGGGACAAAATAGTTGGGAGTACATGAGCTTCTTGGAATTTGTTCAGAAAGGTAACTGCTGTAGTGCTTTAGTGAGAATAAAGGAATGAAATACAAATACTGTGATAGCAGAAAGAAGCATTGTTGAATGTTAACTGTCTAGGGCCTGAGCAACAGAAGTGCAGCTATTTTTTTCTGTTCCATTTTTCAGTATGTAATAGTGCAATTACCCCAAATCCAAATGTGTAACCATACTCTGCTGATACCAGTGTGTTGGGTTTGCAGATTTATCAGGAAGACTCATAAGAATAACGCTTGTGAGAAGATTAGTGGGGCTTACTACCAGGTCTGGTTGAAATTCTGCCAGAACAGACTCTCTGAACAGAATTAAATTCACCAATATTTAGACCCCATGTCCTACAAATCCTTGTCCAAAGGCTTAACAAGAGCCTTTAATATACATTTAACATAGGGAGGACCTTTAGAAAAAGTCCCAAGAAAGCAGAGGATCAACAGATTCTAACTAGTAGCTGGTAGATTCACTTGTATTTAGCTGTTGCAGATTTTTGAGGCTTCTGACTTCCGTAAGCAGCGGTAGCTGTGTGTCAGCCAGGCGCATAGAGAAGCAGTGGCCTACAGGCCAAAGGAGAACAGAGCCAAACCAGCAAGGGCAAGTCTAACAGAGTAGAGGGCTGCAAAGTGGGTCACATTTCTAGTGAGTCACTGTTTACAGAACAATTTGTAAGTGGTACCCTTATTTGCTGCTTTATAGACAAGGTTTAGGACCTTTTGCTAGGATGAGGATAAATCTGGCTTTTAGAAACAAGGAAGATGAAGCCAATGTCTTATGAATTGAAATGCCATTAGAAAAGCCCTCTTAGGGAGGCAGGCTTTTTATGACAAAAAATAATTTGTAGGCTGCTCTCCCTTACTCATTGTGAAAGAGCTGTGAGTTTTCTAGAAAAATAGCTCAGGCTAGAATGGCTAGCTTGTGTGCTGCTTGTCCTGGGGGACTCTGTTAAGATGAAGGTGGAGGTAGAAGATTCTATTTTTTCTTTTCAAACTTTCTAAAGGAAGTATCGTGTGTTCTCTTAGCAAAAGAGATTTGATTGCACTGTGTTTCAAACTTCTGAAACTGTCTTTGCTATCTGAACAAAAATTGAATTTTAGTTTCTTTAGGGTGGTATATTATGGTGGTATATATGAAAGTATATTATTTATATGTCATTAGGCAAAAGGATCCACATTTCTCTCTTCAGGTTCTAAACAACTTCTTGTGTGCCTTCATGTGTTACCTTTACCGCTACCACCAAAATAAAGATACCATGTGCAAGTTGTAATGGGAAGGACTCCTAAATTTCAAGTCACAAGTTTCTCATATTAGGATTGTAATGTTAAAGTTGAGTCATAGTGATTCAGCTAACCTGCCACCAGTGAAGGATTTGGTAGGAATGCTACTATATTATACCATTAGCTTTCAGAGCTGTCCAAAGCAGGAAATGTTGCAACTTTGATAAAGTTGTTTCTGTCTAACTGCAGACATTTTGTACTTTATTCTGTGAGATGACATTGCTTTGGCTGCTGTTTGAAAAATGTATTTTACCCCTCAAAAGGCTTAAACCCTAATGCCTGATTTGGTTCTGCTTTTCACCTTCCATCCCTGTACATGATCATGGAGTCCAAAAAACAGTTTGCAAAGATGTAAAAGACGGTCCCTCGCAGTACATGCTTAAACTGCTCAGTCTTTAGTTGGAGATCAAAAAAATAAATATGTGCTATCCATCGCTGTAAATGACAAAATAAGGGGGTCTGAATGTTAAGTGGTTATTACTTCAGTAGAGATATATTTTCACTATATCGTCATAAAAAGATGTTATTGATTCAAAAGTGGTTCAAATGGTTCAAAAGTCCAAAATATTCAAAAGCTGTTTGAACAAATTCACGATAGATAATCCCACCAGGGTCTATTAAACACAGAGACACTATTTCTGGCTCAAGAAGATCCTCAGCTTTAGATTTTTCAGCTGGACGTGTGTATTTTGGGAATTGTTATTTTATTCTTGCCCCACTTTTGTACTTTTTCATAGATATCTATGGTTGACCACTGTCAGAGCTGGGATAGTGTGCTAGATGACACACATGGTCTGACTCTGTGCATCTTTATATTGTTCCTGTAAAATGATTCTGCTGTAACACCTCAAATCAAGAAAGAAGGACTGAATTTTATGTCAGGGTAATGAGAAACTTCGGGGTGATGATATGTGGTACAAAACTAACTTGTTATCTGCTGTTGCTGTTACTTCCTCTTTTCTGTGTGACTGAGCTTTTCTTCGGCTAGAATTGACTCATCTCTGTTACAACAAAGATACATATTGTATAAACACAGCACTGTTCCTATTTCAAAATTAGCGATAATGTGAGGGAAAACAGAACACATGCTGCATCATCATGTCCTGACCCTATGGACAACCGTGGACAGTGATCCGAGAGGCACAGCTGCGGGTCAGGTCATGGGGTGGGCTTGCATCTGGTCACATGGCAGAGACTGCCTGCTGGACAAACCTCTAGCTGCCACGCGTGGTTTTAGCACTCAAAACGTGAGCTGTAAGAAAAAAATTGTACGTATATTAAAAATACCCATGTGTGTACTCCCATGCACCTTATTTACACGCTTATGACACTCTCTGTGAGATATAATCCTCCCATCTCCTTCACGTAAGCTGGGAGTAAACTTGTGGCATCTCCCAAAAAAGAAGCCTGGAAACAACCTCCCATGGCTTCATGCAAACCTATTTTCTTTCCAATTTCTAACTGTCTCTAACTAACATAGCCTAAAAATTCCATGTGTCTTTAATTAGGTTTGCATTTCTCGTGGAGACTGGGAGAGACGGCAGAGAGAACATAATGCAATAGAAACCCAGGGAAAATTAGATCTGAAAATGGGGTAAAGACAACAGGCTCTGAACAAATGACTGAGACAGGGAGAAAATTTCTTTTGGGAAAATCATATAAGCATTCTACAGACAGGACTGCTTTGAATATCTGAGAGCTTTCATGAAGGGAGGAGATTTTATTTTGTCCATGAAATGACAGTGAGCATAGACTTCTTTTGAGCGAAGGAAACATGCCTTCTATATTTTAATTTCAAATTAATAGCAAAGGAGAGGAAGAATATGGGTTTAAACTGAAGCAAAACATTTTAAGAAATCGCCCGGCATCTGAGTTGATACAGATCATGCATCCACAGCACAAAACCCTTGGGAGGTCAGCTTCCTTCAGCTCCTGTAGGAAACCAGTACTTCTATAGCTCTCAGGAAGAGTTAAAAATAATATCACTAAGTGTATTTCCAAATGTGACTATCAGCAGGGAAGCCCCTATGCTGCACTAGCTGTTGTCAGCAAAGCTCTGTACAGGCAATGTGTTTCTGAGGGCTAGTTGTAGTACTTGATGGCTACAAAGTGTACCACCTCAGGACAGTTGCTTTCTGAATCTTGCAGCTGAGAGAATCCTGGGGATAACACAGTAACCTTCACTACTGGACGCTGGAATCTGGTTCTCCTTCTAGTTGTCTAGTTGCAAAATATGGGATCAACATCAGTTTAATATCTGAAGTACAAAGAGAATCATGGTTCATGGATTTGCATGGCTCAAACCCTAAAAGCAAGTACCTTTCAAGTGGTTATAGAAAGGGCCTCCAGAGCTCCTGGTTCCAACAGTCTGGGAACCCCTTTGATTGCATGCCAAATGTCCAATGCCAAGATGAGATACAAATGTTAATTGACACATGTTATGGTAGGAAGTAAACCTGCCAGTGCAAGAACAGATGGCATTACATGAGGGCTTTCTTACAGGGAATGTGAAAGAGAGATTATGATGTCCATGATGCTAATCAGCTGGGGAACACAACAGATAACATGGTCTTTGGATTTGTGGATTTGTATTTGCAGATAGGCTTTACTTAAGAAAATTTATGTCCCATTCCACACTAGCAAACAAGTGTCATTACTCTTCTTTTTAAAAAAAAAAAAAAAAGTGAATGCACAAAGAGCGCTAGTATTTTTTTAAGAAATAATAATATCACAGATGACCTATGACACAGTGAAAAATCCAAAGCAGTTATGCTGATTATAGTAGTGAGAGGCTTGTGTTTACTTTTTTTCACACAGCCTTTAATAGTGGGTGCAAATAGATAAGCTCAGAGATGCTATATGAGTGTGAGACTGTGGCCTTTGCATTGAAATCCTGCAGATCATACTGAATCATGCAGTGGTCTACACCACTGTAGAGGGAAGGAGGAAGTGTAAACACTCCATCCTGGCTGCTGCCATTCTGCTCTCTCCATAGCCCACAAAGTGGGAAGGAGTAGAGTTGCAACCCAGGCCTGACCTTGGCTTGCGTCTCTAAGAGAACATTAGGAAAAGAGCAAATAGAACAAACAAACAAAAAAAACCCAACCAAACAAAAAAACCCAAAAAAAACACCTAACCCACAAACAACCCAATATGCTGAATCTGCATAGCTTAGATTCTGCTCAGGGTCTCTCCAGTCCAGGATTGGAATTACAGGAGCTGCATAAAGGCAAGAACTTGGGAGGCCCAGGAGTAGAAAAAGAGGGAGTGTGGACATGCAGGGAGCAGAGAGAGAACTCCCTAGTAAATGCAGGACCAGAAGAACGACAGGTGCCAGAGGCCAAGGGTTGAGGTGTCTTGTCACGGAAGAGCTGTGTAAAGAATCTTTCCCAGCACCTGTCCATAATGTCCCAGGCTTGGTTGTTTGGCGATAACATCTAAAGCTGCCAATATATATTAAAAAANAAGAAAAAAAAAAATAAAAAAAAAAAAAAAAAAAAAAAAAGAAGAAAAGACAAGAGAAGAGAAGAAGAGTAGAAAAGAAGAAGAAGACAACAATTATAACAATGACAGTCATCTGGAAAGAGTCGTTTAGAAAAGATTCAACTCTGGGACAAGCTGAGACAAAAAATGAGTCCTACGGAAAGAAGTAGCCATTATGATAAAATAATTGTTTTTTTACTGAGAACAAAATAATTTAAAAGTACATGCAAACATAAATTAAGTTATATTTAAAATGGTGATAATGGCCTACAATCAGCTTTGAGCCTGCAATAAAACACGTTAAATACTCTTAAGTTACAGCTTACTTTCACCTTACATTTGAATGTATGGACACTGCAGGAGCATGCCAGGGAATTAACCATGCAGCCGATATTACTGCAGAATGGAAAACTGTGCTTCCCTCCATATCCAGTGTATGGCTCTCCCACCCAGAATCAAATGAGTTTTGTTTCTTTCTACTGCACTGTTTCCCTTTCTGCTCTCTGTAGGCTGAATTTCAAGCAGGGCAATACATGGGAAACAAGGTAGCACTGCCCCACTGGCCTGCAAAATTAAAGAGATGGCAGTTGACACCTTAGAAATGTATTTTCTTGCAGTTGCCATGGTCAGAAGACAACTTTTACAGTGAGAAGAGGTAATCTGGCACTACTGCTAATGCTACTGCAAACGTTCCCATATGCATGGAATGCTGCAGAGCTTCGTGAAAATCTCCAGGCTGTTTCTCTTTTCTCTTTTTTCATTCCTAGCTAGCACCGTACAGCCACACTGAGTTCAGACTTCTTAATATTCCAGAAGCAGACAAAGATACTTTTATGTGATATAAGAAATAGAAAGTACTTCCTATTAACATTTTCCTAGGAGCACAAATACTTACACAGACTTTTCATGAGAAGGTAGCAGTTGTCATATGGATCAGACCACTAACCTGTCAAGTCCAATCAGATTGTGAATGGTCCTGACACTTTCAGAGGAAAGTGTAAGAAACCCTACTTAGGAATTCCCACCCAAGGTAGGAGACTGGTTGTTTTTTTTTTTCACCCCTGTAATGTGGCAGTGAATTTCTCCTGTTACTTTTCTTGTAACCTGAAAGGTTGAGCAAGCTCATTTCTGCCATGAAGTAGTACATGCTGGGTCAGAATTTAGATGCATGCATTCCACTACATATGAAAATCCCACTAGGGCAGCCTTTTTTACAGGCTGTGTGATTCACATACTGTCAAAATGACACTCAGAAGTATTTGGACTTACAAAACGGCTGAGCTTGCAAAACTCCCATTGTAGTCTGTAAGAAATACAGATACAACACCTAATGATTTGACATTATCAACAGTGAATGCTCCTATCTTTTTGCCCCAAAATTGCTATTATGAAGTAACTGAAAGTATTGTTTAGCAGTAATAGTACTATCAATTTATCTGCTGGTAGATTAATCTCCCTATTTGTGGATGTTCTGTTTTCTCTGCAAGTAGTTTTATTACTTATATCTATTGATGCTCTTTGCAAGTTCATTCAGCACTACATGTTTTTCAAAGGATGGGTTAGATATTAGCTAATGTGTAGTAGTCTCTTCTGAGGCTGGCATAGAATAAGCCCTTATTTTAGAAAAGAAGGAACTGAGACTAAAAATAAACATTTTTTCATTCTTTAATAGTGCCTGGAAATTGCTAAGTCATATTTTTAGGCTTAGTCTGTGGACGGCTCTTTTTGACCCATTTGAAAGCACTATTTCTATGTGCTTTTATTTTATGTGATTCGACATGAACACAGTAATTACACAATTGAATGTTGATTGCTTTACTGTTAATGCACTCAGATGTGTTAAGAGGTGGTCTCAGAGTTAGCTTGCCAGTTTAATGCTATTATGTGGTTTAGCCAGTGGTCATGGATACAGCACTGAACTAGCACCTGAGTACACTGTTGGTTCTCTTCTGCTGATTCTGGATATTCTAAGCTAATTCTTTTAACTTCTCTATCTCCAGTAATATACACAGCTGAGAACCCATTCTCTTGAATTCTTCACTTCAGATGTTAGATTCCAGAGAGAGATGATGTGATACTACTTATGTCTTGACAGTCTCTTTTCCTCCACACTCCCATTCTTGAAATGTTGTAAATTATACTATTGTAAGAGTTCTGCATGTTTCTCAAATGCTTATAGGAACATTTGAACATGTGGGAGAATACTTAATATTAGCTACTAGTTGTATATACACACACACAAAAAAAGTGGAACTTATACTTCAGTCTTTCATAATTTCTACATAAGCTATGATTTGGCCCAGATTTCTTAAGTACTTAGCCTAACTTTGCAAAATTTTATCCAAGACCTAAGCATGCAAGGAAATATCTTTGCTGAAATCCTTGTCTCACTGAATTAAGTAGCAGAACTCACACATATTTTAATAGAGCAAGGACTTTACCCCTGAACTTCAAAGAACTTATGTGACCCTGGAAAAAAAATCCACAAACTTTTTTCCCATTTCAGCATTACCAGAGCCTTTCATTTTGAAGAAACTTGCAGAATTAATGCAACAGAATTATATGTTTAGGTATGTGCACATTATTCCCAAACACATTCAGTCTAGACTTAAACTCATGACAGTCCAGAGGTGCTCCTGGATATTGCAAAGGAAGCTGTGAAGCAGAGCAGGAGCTGCCCTTGGACTGTGTGCATAAACACTCTGAATGTTACTTAGTTTGTTTAAAACTAAATCCAACTTTTTGCAGCAAATAAATTGCTTCTGCTATACAAGTTCCAGATACTAGCTCAGCTATAGATGTGGTCAACAGTGTGTGACCACAATAAGTAGTGGTATGGTAAAACATAATGCACAGTCTCTGCTAGCTCACCCTTTTTGCAGTGAAGTGATGAGCAAGCTGCACAGAGGTTGGCATGCATGAGGTACCTTTGTGAAGAGCCGCAAAGGAATAAGTAATGTATGGGAGGCTTTATAACTGTGGTGGAAATTGGGGAATATCCATTCAGTCATGAGTGTGGTTGACAAGTTTTAACATCTTCCAGAGTCTGCAGAGCTTTAGACATGCTGGGAGATGACAAGCAGCTCATATGGACCTCTGAGACAGAATTTATATAGCCTGTGACATTCCAACATGCTTTTTGGTAAAAATAGTCTGTTACCATTACAAAACTGCTATTAGCATTCTCCTGAGAGATGAGCATATCCCCTTGGTTATGTTTAAGCCCCTGATAGGAAGTGTCTCAACTGCAGCTGGGGGCAGTGCTGCCCATTTGCTAACTATTTATAGAGTTGTCACAACGTACAGAGTAGAGCTGTAAACTTTTCCTAGCAGATCATTTATCCCCCTTCCCCTAGTAATTCTAGGAATAGTCTGCCCACGTCATGTGGGACAATATTAATTTTCTATTTGCTGAAGAACTGGGCATGCCAAGTAACACTCAGAAGGCTAGCAGAAAGACAAGTATTTCTTCTTGCAGTGGAAATTGTATATAGTTACCATGAAAAAGTCAGTGAGGCAATGTAAACTATCATTTTATTTACATGTTGTCATCTGCAAAGATACAAAGGCCTTGTCTTTATTTGGAATTAGGCCTGCAGCCACTGATGTAGAGGAAAGAGTACAACCTCCGGTCTTGTAAGAGAGACAGCAATCTTGTGCTTTTCTCAATCCTGGAGTAATCTGTGCTCATAGTATTTTTTGTCCTTTTTCTTCTGAGTTTACCTTGTGCAGGAACACCTGAAGCTGCAACTGTGGCTTACTCTTTCCATATAGCTAGAACAGACCAGATAATGCCATAGATTTCAAATGATCTGCAGTGTTGCAACAATGTGGGCCATGACCTGAAGTCAAGTTTTTGAAGAAGGCGTGCAACTCATTGTGAATAAGACAAGAGTTCTCGGTTCAAAGTATTTAGTATGGAGTAAAGATTTTTTAAAAAGAAGTAAAAATGAATCATGTATGAAAGCTAATTTAAAATCCCCTTTAAAAACCAGTCACCTTTAATCTGTTCAGAAATACTAGAATCGTTCACAGCTATCACTGGGAATTCAGTGACAGGTCACGAGAGAGCCTCCCTTTGCGCTATTTGTATCATCACACCCATTTAGCCCCATTTCTAACCCCCACTAACTCAGCATTCAATATTACTGATTCTAAAACTGTGTAAGTTTTCTTCTTAGCCTTACTACTACTACAAATTACTACAAGTAGAGCACTAGTTCTTGAGTTCTCTAATTATTTAATGCCATATAAACCCTTAAATCTAATTCCCATATCTATTTTGGGGAGAAAACCTCAGAAATGGGGCACTCTAATTCTAAAATCCCAGAAAGTAGTTTGAGTCACAACACTTAATTACAACATTACACTTAATTACAGTACTACATGACTTTTCAGGATCTGCCTTACTTTCTGTTGTCCCCATTAAATGTGCTAGTTTACTAATGTATTTAGTTTGCACTGGGCTAATCTTTATCAGTGCCCAGTACAGGCCTAGGAAGGGATTCAGAATTTTCCTCTATTTAATGTAAAATATTTTTGTACTGTGACTAATGTCTATAAATCTGTTGCAAAGGAAGTTACTGGTACCCTGTTTCTGAAACTTAATAATCTCAGAGATGGTGACTCCTGGAAAATACCTTATATAGCTTGGGAAATGAGCTTTTCAGAGCAGGATGCTGTAGTTCATAAATATGAACTCTACTTCTGCATGAGTTCCTGGTTTTGGTTGGGGCCTTGAAGGTTCTACAGTGCTTCCCTTACTGAGAGCTGTCAGGGAAGCTGTATCACCCTTTCCATCTTCAATTTAAAGCTGTGTGATGATGAAAAGCTAATGGCTAAACTTCTATAGAATCGATCAATCATTTTTGTGGTGGTTTTTGGAAATATTTCTTTGAAGTGTCAGGTCATTTTATGGTTTAAGACAGTTCATACTTTTTAAAGTACTGTTTTAAAGTGCAGTTTGATTCTGAGAAGGGATTATGAAGTGGCTTTGGAACACTCTGTGTTTGCACCTTGGTAGCTATCTCAAATCTTATCGGTTTATAAACAAAGTGCTATTTCTGACAGGTACTGCTGCAAATTCTGATTAGAAAGTGAAAGCCAAGGAGTGTTTTCTTCCTGTTCATTAATTCCTTGCAGTAAAGAGCTCAAGTAAATTAGGAAATTTGCAACATGAGAACCTTTGTAAAGACTGTCTATTTGAAGCTTTGCTAGCTATTCAGGAGCCAGAATAAAGTGCACTTTCCCAGCATGGCATACAATGTGCAGGTACTATAGGAATAAAAGCAGAAGATGCCAACTTTTCTCACCAGTGTTCATAAATCTGGTTTGGAATATTCCTTTAAAAAAAGGAAAAAACAAAACAAAACAAAATGAAAAACCAAACAGATGTGCTTGGGTTTTAATGGGCACTTTCAGAAGTAATGAAACTCGTAGTGTAGAAAGAACCAGGTGTCTTTTGCTCAGGAAATTGGCTGTAGTGTATTCAAATACAAACTTAGCCCAGTATCTGGCTTGAAGCTCTCTGAAATAGAGCATCAGCAATGAGGAGGATGTTGTAATTTAAATTTTGTAGGACAGAGTTATTATACAGAATCCCCAGATTATTACAATCTTTTGAACAACCGTTGATTCTAGCACCACGTCTAGACAACTCACCAAATGTTTTGTTCCAGATTTCTTGCAAGTGTAGTGCATGCTTTTTACAAGTTTCCTCTTCTTCAAGACCACCAACTGTTGTAACAACACGATATAGCGTAGTTGCCAGTACTGTTCGATATTTCTGAAATCTGTAAATCCACACTTGCTAGCAGGCATGCACAAAACAGGAGAAGGCCTCAAAAATAGTAAGGCTGGTGCAGGTTACTATAAAACAAAGTCAAATCCAGTTTAACAGCAGCTAAAGCGATGAGATTTTGACCATCAGATGTTTTTTGCTTTAGTGGAAAAAAAGAGATTTGGGATCTTGTAACATCAAATCCTAACTTTTCATCCCACTAAGTGATCTGTGCAAATACTTTCCGTAATCTAAAATAAGACATGCAGACCGGAAGTACAAAGCTGCTGTTTTTCTGTGGGAAACAAAAGGCAAATTCAGAGTTCCTTAAGTCAGGCTTTTTGCATAGTTTATTTGGAAAGACCTGGATTTCTGTTGTTTTGTCAGTAAGTCATACAAGAAGAAAATTCATTGAAGTGTAATAGTTACATGGAGAAGAATCCATTTTCCTCCCTGTGTTTCACTCGTCTGTTACTGGCTGTATAACTGGCACATGCACAAATGAACTCTCCTGCCCCTGAGAAAAGCCCTGGGGGAAGAGCTGCTAGAGATATTAAAATTTCAGTTTGTTCCTGTTTTCCTTTATCTGTTGACAAAAATATGATGCTTGCACCTCTCTCAGGCTAATCTATGAAAGAAGCTTCACCAGCGTTCGTCGTTGGGCTGACATGCACTGCCCCTGTGAAAGAATATATGTATCAGTACTGATTTCTTTCTGAAGTTTTAGTTGCTAATTTTTTTCCCTACAACGTTAAAGGCTAGTTCAGGGTCAGGAATGATCATCAAATAGCAGAGACAGAATAGCCTGCAGTCCCATTTGGAAAGCTAGGCTGTCTTGATACCAGTATCTTTGCCAGAATGTTATAGGCTGGAGCTGGAGTGTCTCTTGCATGGGAAAGTGATTTGTTTATCTGTCGCAGCTGCTGTGTGTCACAGTGGTTGCAGGTTATTTCTTATTTTGGGGGACAAAATAGAAGGTGGGGAAATGGGGCATCTGTTAATAATTCCTATGTAAGTATGCCTTGATCAGTACAGTGATCAGAGCCCTTGAGGATAACTCAGGAACTGACTGTCATTCACAAGACTTGGCACCACCCCACCCCTCAGTAGGCCATAGGTCTTATATGGTGCTAAGACCTTGTATTGGCTCTGTACGAGTGATGGATATCAGCACCTCCGCTGTGTATCAAGCTGAGCAAGTGTCAATGAGGTCATACTGCTAGTAAGTGTAGAAAACAGTATGTGTATGAGGGGTGAGGGTTAAGCCCATGTGTTGGTGCAGTCTCCGCTTTGTCATAGTATAGCTTCTGAATTGTTGACAGTCAAAACTGTCCTCCATCTAGTTTCCTGTCTTCCTCACTGCATTGTATATAGCTAAACTATGCTCTGTCTAGTGATTTTCTTGATTCTTGCTGTTGTACACTGCTAGGAAATTTTCTTGAGCTGCCACACTCCCTAAGATAAATAAATCCTTCTTCCCACTCCCCAGCCCTACTGTATCCTCTTTGACGTACAAGCTTTTATGTCAAAACCAAAACATTTTCAATTACCTTTCATAGCAGATCTCACTCAATGGATGGTTATATATTGCTATGGCTCTTTTTCTGTATAGTTACCTGCAGTACTATCAGGGCAGGAGCAAGACCTCATCGTGTGATGCTTATCTGTACTGCACCTTTTTTCTGATTCCTGCAAAACAATACTAGTGGTCAATTAGTGCACAGTTACCCAAAATATTGAAATTACTTTGTCTTACCCCTCAATGATAATGGCAAACTCTGTATTAACAAGAATCTCTGCCCTTAATATGTTCCCTGATATATAACTGCCATGGTTTTATGACCCCAATAGCCAAATAATGTTTAAATTCAGACAAATTTGACTTAAGGAATTCTAGAATGTCATGACATAATGCTGAAAAGGCAGAGAATGTTATATTAACCTTATGTAAATTTAAAAAAAAGTTATTTAATTTTGATTTTAAAATTCTAAGTTGATAAAAATTTGAAAAGACGAGCACGAACTGGGAGCACAGTACAGGGAACAGTTGGTTTTGACTACTGCTTCAGTAATAATCCTTCTGCTTAATTTGATTTGATGATGTAGTATCATGATGGTTAGGGCAATAAGAATATCCTTTAATAAATAATGTCCTGCTATACGTCCATTCCCTCCCGCCTCCCCTGCTTTGAAATCTTTCACAAAACTATTGCAGGTAACTTGAGAATAGCCTGAGAGCAAAAATTGTAATGCAAGGACAGGTGAGTAAATCTCACAGTGATCAAAAAATGTGACTCTCCCAGCAATCATTATTATGACCTTGTGACCAGCAGGAGAGAGAAGCATGGCTTAAAGATCACTAAGATGTCCTATAGACTGACTGACTGACGCAAACATTTTCCTGTCTTCTAGAAAGCAGAGCGTGCTGCTCCTATTCAGTGATGTCTTCCTCATAGTGACTTATTTCTTGAGATGACTCTCAGAGTGCCAACATTTCTTTCAGGTAAAATAAAAATCTCAGAGTCCAGATTTCTGTTGTCTCTTTTCAGCTCTGCCACTGATGTCTGTCTATTATCAGACAAGTCTAAGCCTCCACGGCTGAAACAGGTTTAATATTTACACATCTCAGAGCAATGAGTCACATCTTGGTTCTGTCCAGTAAAGCACATAGAGTTCATCATGAAATACAGAGTTATTTCCAGACAGGGCCCCTCTCTGAAAAATGTTAACAGGTGGAAACCCTAGTAGATAAATTAACATCTGCTCTTCAAGAGAGGGTTATTTTTACCACCAGCCTGAGTTTGGTGAGTGCAAGTGTGCCATGCAATGATATACAGAAAGCATTTATAGCTAGAGTGCTCTGGACCTGTCCCTCCCCCATTTTTAAAGCAGAAGAGGCAAACAGTCTGATAATGTGTGTGCATTTGTGTATTCATAACACCTATGTAAGGAGAGTATTTGATTTCTAGGCACAGAATTAATTTGGTCACGCAGACTGAGAGAACTGGATCATGAATAAAGGGCACCCAACACCAAGTGTATGGGTGCTCTGATGAAGAGTAGTTTACAGAATTAGTTTTCATTAAAATACTGATTGTCTTTGTGGGGTTACTGACCTCAATAAGATTACAGCCACATGAACGTATCTAGAATTTTCATACGCTTATATATGAGAAGATGTCTAAGGGAAAAGGCATTTTTCTCCCTCCACCACTTTTTTGCTTGGGGGAAATATTAATTTGTAGCTTCTCAGAAAATCTGTGCCTCTTTCCCAGTGTCTAGCTTTGTCTTTTACACTTGGAGAAACATGCATGCCTATGAAACTGAAGAATTTTTATGCAGAAAGTCGAGCTGGTAACTGGACGCAATAGTCTTGTCTGTTGGCTGCTCTGCTGAGCAAGAATGAGACCTGATCAATCATGGAATTCCTGCTGTCTCAGCCCAAGTGGATGGGCAGTGACCTGCATGCTCCACCAGTCCGGCAGCTCTGGTCGTGGCTCATCATAGCGACTTCAGTGCCTTTGACACCACTGCCTGCTCAAGCACTTGAGGCCCACCAGTGTCTCTTGTGTGTGTAGGATAGCAGTGTCTTATAGAAGCATGATATATTCCTGCAGTGTTCCTGACAGAAAGGAGTCCATCTTTGTCTGGGTCCAGTTTTATGGGGAAGGACTGTACAAAAGAAAGCCCAGGACGACAATGTAAAATTGTAAGTTGCATTATGCTATAAACAGAGTTTAAGTTTAGGAATGAGGAATTCAGTAGTGAATCACCTGAACTCTCCTTCCCACTTAGGGAATATATTACCTGTTCTTAGAAAATTCTGCATTAGTAATACTATAAAAATCTGCTTTTACTCATGGATTGCATTGCATACCCACAACTGAAAAAAGGGAGGTTGTGCTCCCCACATGCTATTCTAGCTAGGCCACTAATATCACGTATTTTAAGAGAATTACTCCATGTATTTTCATTTCTTGGTCTTTTCTGAAACACCCAGTATGAACACCAAATAGAGGCATGTTTTGGATGAGTATCTTTTCTCTAGAAACTGGGCTGAGAGCCACAGGCTTGCTTCCAGTGAACCACCAAAGCTTCTTTTAATTTGATGACCTAAGTTGCTCTTGAATTTGGATGAACTCAGACAAGTTTGTATGTGAAAGCATCTGTCTTTCATTGCTGATCTTTTGAGCTATTCAGTCCTTTTAAATCCTCTTCTTTTTAGGCTTAAAAAGGCTACATCTCTATCCAGACACTTTCAATGTTCTGCTTTCAGGACTTAAAAACACATTTCAAGGCTCTTCCTGTATTTAAGATGATACTGATAACTGCAAATAAATCTTTTTAGCAAAGATGTTTGCAACATCAGCCAGCATACGATATTCTTTTTATTGAGGTATAGATGTGCTTAATTAACTAAAATACGTTGCTTGCATATTTTAAAATTGTCTTTTGTAGGCAAAGACATATGAAGCATGTAGTCAGGTTATGTGATGTCTTGCTTAAAAAAATTCTCCACCACTAAAACATCACAAAATCTCCTTTCAAGAAAGGAGTCAGTAAATCATGTCATGATTGTCAAGGTAACATAATGAGAGACTGGAATACAGGACCACAGCAATGAAATGGTATAACATGCCTGAGTCATATAGTCAATGCTTCATATAAATGGGCTTTGAGACAGGGGTAGAAGAAAGTTTTGTGTCATGGGCTCTCACATGTTGAGCACACTTTGACACTGCAGCCTTCTTTCCAAACCTGGGCACTTGTAGGGGTCACTATTTTTGTGCTATCACACTGGAGAGAAACGCAAGTTCCTCTAACCAAGCTACTTCAAGCTCTAAAGTGTCTAAATATCTGAAAAATTACTTCCCTGTTTATGAATTTTTTCCTTCTATTTTCGATTCTTATTTAGTGTCAGGTTGAAACCAAGACCTTTGATGATTTTAACAGCCAAAAAAAGTATAAGTAAAAAAAGTGTAAGTATGAAATCAATAACCTCACGGTTATTAAATCTGCAAAGTTCTACAGAGTTTCAGTGATACTTAGTATCTTCTGACAAAAGATTCCCCATCTTTAAATTTATGACTTGAATCAAGATGGTGATCGTTAACTCAGGTAAATTTTAAAAAAGATAGATGGTGACATAAAAAGGAATTTTTTTAATTTTTTTGCTTTTTTTGTTTTTAGTTAAAATCAAGCACATCACAGAACATAGTATATGTTTCCATTAAATTCTCAACAGCAGAAGTTGCCGTCTTTTACTGAACAAATTACAACTTCTAGCTACTCACGGAAATCGTTCTTAGAATACTCTTTTAAGGTCACAGAGAGTCAAATGTAATCAATCATCCTGGAAAATGGAGCCGTGCAGACTCAGAGAATTTGAAATTGTCTAACTTGTCAGCATAGGGAACTCTGTGCTTGCTTAGTGTGAAATAAAAATGTTCACAGCTACTATAAGCAGTAGGAGATGGAAGATACTTAATTTTTTCTGATCTTCAGGAAGCATTTCAACGGACACTCATATAAGTGCTGTACTCATCTGGTGAGGTGGCATGGTGGTAGTGTCTACTGTCCTAATCTGATATTAAGTTACTAGGCAAGCATATTCCTACCTCTTACCATATATTAAAAAGGTATCAGGAAATGCTATACTCAATTGGAAATGGCCTCAAGTTGTTCCAGGGGAGGTTTAGATTGGATATTAGGAAAGATTTATTCACCGAAAGGGTTGTCAAGCATTGGAACAGGCTGCCCAGGGAAGTGGTTGAGTCACCATCCCCGGAGGTATTTAAAAGACATGTAGATGTGATGCTTAGGGACATGGTTTAGTGGTGGACTTGGCAGTGTTAGGTTTACGGTTGGAGTTGATCTTAAGGGTCATTTCCAACCTAAATGATTCTATGATTCAAAAATGGAGAGGCAGTTCAGCCTTCAACAGGGTAGGCTTGCATTTTTCTCTGGTGGAAGTCAAGAATTTAAAGAAATTACCCTTAACTTTTGGGAGACTCCAGAAAGAACTGCACTGAACATGGACTTGCTTTAGTTTTAAATCCATTCTCTTACAAGTGCCTCTCCTACTACAGTATGTAAAATCTGATGCTTACAAGTCCAAAAGCTACAATATGCTTTACATCCCAAAACAATCATCTGTGCTAGCTGTCGACTCTATCATGGAGATTGATGCTAAAAATCTTGACATGTTCCTCAATGTGAAACACAATATTTTCAATTAAAGAGAATAGTTCAGTTTAAGGCATGCTAACAGATGAAAACAAATTTCTGAGAAGCAGAGCCTGACCTCCCTAGTGTGTTTTTTTCTTCCTGTGCCCTACACCAGAAACTTTAGCAAAATGCTTCCACTTATCACAAAGCCTCCCTTGTACAGATGAAGAGGGAATGCCCCCATTTCCGTGCACCCTGGGGGGCTCCCTGAATCACCCCTGTGTTGCCCTGCCTCGCCGGCGCCCTGGGAGCAGCCTGACTGAGCAGAACATCAGATTTGTTCCAGGCGCTGCTGGCTGCCAGCACGTTGTAGGACTAACTTGCAAGGAATGTTCCGCTTGGCAGGCAGCCTCCTCCTGGCACCGGCGCCAAATGATATCAACCATAATTGTTGCTATTTATGATTTTTCTTGTTGTTTATATGAATCACTGCTAAGACAGCTAGGTTATCCCAAATCTTTGAACGACTCATACAGTGGGAAGCCTGATATGAGGTAGAGGATAATATAAATTATTTTGTATTGAATCTACAATTTTTTGAGCTGAGAGATAAAAGAATGTTCTGCTTGAGCTTGGAGCTCCAAATCCAAGAACTGCTGAGTCTTAAGACTCCAGCATCGATACTGTCTTGCTATGTGTCCTGGAAGAAGTTTCTTCAACGTTTCTCTTGGTTTTCTTTTACTTGCACTTTTCTCTATTTTCTGTTAATTTGCTTTTTGTTCAGCTGCTTTGAAACTAATATAAGCAAGCAGGCCCACATGTAAATAAATATTCCAGCACTGAGAATGATATCACCTGTATGCAATGGGTCTGACTGTGTGTTAAACCCTAAGCTTCTTTGTGTGTGGATGAAATATATAAATAAAAATGGTAATTCTGGTTTTGGCTGAAACTAACAAACAATTAAAACCATAACAATGACCCTGTCCTTCTAGTTCACTTTTTCTGAATAAGCAAAATGCAAATATACCAAAGAATATATGAAATTCATTAACTGGACACTACTCTAAGTGCCCAACAGCTCTGATCAGCGTTTGCACTTCTAGAAACCCTGGGCATGCTCACTGTCACAGGCATTCTGGAAAGTGTTGAGTAAAACAGCTATGTATACGCAGTAATTCTGGCATGTCCTAAAAGCAGGTGACTTTACTGTGCAAGTACAGTGTCATATGAATGCAGGCAGCTTTGATCAGGAAATCCCAAGCAGAAATATATTTGTCCTTTTCTGTGTGTCACTACTAAAGCAGACAAAAAAATCCCTTTTCTGTAAAAGAGAGAACATTGTATGTGGGGTGCTCTGTGTGGGGTTTTTGGATGCCTACTGTAACAGCATACGCAAATAAATCTACTCTTTGGTGCTGTAGAGTAACCTTCTGCAGCACACATTGGCTAGTAGACACTTCTGTGGTAATACTTGAAGGATGCTTTAAGTTCTAAACAAGGAGGATTGTAGGTGTTTTTCTCCACTTTTTGTGACTGACTGTGGGATAAAATAGTATACACCTCTTCTTGCATTTGCACAGTGCATTTAGTGCCTCCACAATTATGTTATATAAATAATATTGCTCATTTAAACTTACATAAGTTGCTGAGTGTCAATAATACTCATGGCAGAGTTTGAGTTTTGCATTGCTTTTAACTACCACTATGCATTTAATTCTAAATGCAGTACTTCGTATTTCATTTTGCAAATGAGAAGCACCTATCAAACATCACTGTTTATGATGACAAACTTATGAAATCTACTATTCAAGTAAACTATAATGTTATTCTAAAGTTCAGGATCTATATAGTCAGAAGAGGGCAAATTCCAATGTGGGCATATAATGCAACTGTGACTGTCCCCAAATATATGCATTTTCATCAGATGACCCTAAGCTACATGAAGAAATGGGTTGTTAATCAGTGTAACAGAAAGACCACAGATGTGAAGCATCCGGAGACCCAAGAAAGCAAGGCACCACGACAACGTTATGCCATCAGAGATCATGCAGCTTGTGCAGAAATAGAAGGGTTGGTGACTTGGAAACAAGAGGCAGAAGGTTTGAGCTGATTAGGGACACCCTGCCAATGCCAGTGCTTCCTGTTGTCTTCAGACTGGCATTGTGTCAGAGCAGGCACAATACTTATCCTGTGTCGAAAGACACAGGATATTGCTTAGTACAAGGCACAGAGAGAAGTGAAAAAGTTTTGAGGTACACTGTGTAGGTGACTCGCTCAAAGGGAAGGATATGGTAAATTTTTCAGTGTCTCAAACATAAGACTGAACTCTGGGTAAGCCACTAAGGCACTCTGAATGCATACACTGGCGCAGCTAGCAATCTCTCTACATCAGCTATAGAGAGTGCGTCACTGTGTATCCTCACTCCTGGTATCCAAAGCAGTGGTCTCAGGCTCAGATTGCAAAAGAAGTACAAGCTCAATTATTTGCTGTCCTGACACAGTCCCTTAAATGCACAGAATTATTTATCATATCGTGTTTACTTTATTCCAAACTCCAGTTAGGGCAGAAGTCTGAAAACACGGTTTTGTGGAGCACAGATGAGATGCTTTATTATGATGCAGCTGCAGAGTCAAGAATCAAAGGACTCTCTGGTGTAATCCTACCTAGAAATTGTTGTGATACAACTGGGAAATCTTCATGTTTCGTAAACATGAAGTACGGAAACAAGAACCAGTCCGTTAGGACTGAGGCCATTCTGAATGAATGGATCTAGACATACTGATATTTTAAATAGTAACCAACCACAAACTTGCTTTTAGTTGTTCAGGTTCCTGTTTCTTTTTTTTAGTCTTTAAAATTCTTAGAAAACAAAATGTAGCCAGGGGAAGGATGGCAGGGAAGTAGTGGTTCCTTCGGTAAATACTACACTGAAATGTTATTTCTGTCTTTTCTAGTGAAGAAAAGGCTTTTCCAGGATTGAATTATTTTTTTCCCAAACCTGTAGTAATGTTTCAATTAAATTACCATATATGTTAAATTTCAGCAGTTGTCTGGCCCTCCCAGGAATGTGAGTCTTCTGTTTTCCCACTGTTAACAGCTTAGAGCTAAAACTCTTCCATATTTTAGTTACTGCAGATCTATCGAAGCGCCAACCATCTAATTATGACTAGTTTGGGTCTTTTTAATTGTTACTTTAAATGTTTTGTCTTCAACTAACTTTCCTCTGCCCTAAAGACAGTATTCAGCAGATTGCAAGGTCTTGGCTATGTGGTATTACGCATGGTCTGGTCAGGTGTATCTTTTTCCTTCATAAGAACAGACTTTCCGCTGCTTTAGGCCCTGGATGTTCTCTGCTGATGGTTGTGACAGTTTTGAACGTGCCAGGAAGGCAGAGGCCAGAGTGACGATTTTGGTTTACTGGTGTATTTCTCAAAAGCCATCCAAATGCCATAGTGATGGATGGCTTTGAAATACATATTTAAGCTTATAAACTTGCAATTAAAGAGCCTATCTGTTATGTCAGAGCAAGAGAGAAGTCTTAGAAATCAATTGTGGAAAGCCTGAACTAGCCACAAGCAAAATGTTGGTGCATTGGCCTTTCTCACTTCTGCCTCTCATATGTGTGGTGGTTCCTAGTGACCAGACTGTAACAGAAGATAACATTATTTCCTTTTTTTTTTTTTAATTTTGGTTTTTCTTGAACTATTCTGTTCTTTATAGAACTCTGGCCATATCCTTTTCCTAACCTTTTTCACTAAAACCATTTCTCTTTGCGTAGTATCTCACAATATCTGACCTGAAGTCAGTGAGGATGCAAAATCTGAAGATTATTGATGCCAAGGATTAGGGGGTTAGAGTTGTATAGAGAAACATGCAAGCTGGAGCACTGTTGGAAAGCGAACCAAAAAGGTCAAAATTACTAAATATTGTCTACACAAGACTACTGTCTTGTACATGGCTATTGTCATTTTGCTATAAAATTACTTGCATCAGAAGTCCAACTCCTGCATTAGTTATTGTCGCAGGCCACAGAATTGCTGCTTGTTTCCACCTCACAACCAATTAAACAGAAGGAAAAAGAGAACAGGCAGGATACAGACTAGCCTAAATTTCTTAGGTTTCTGTTCAAAGTCATATTCAGGATCCTTATTTTGACAAGCATTGCTGAAATTGGGTAGGTTTACTGCAGTGCTGTGGAGCTGGCTTCATTCCGTTGCACTTGCTTGCCATAAATTGTAGCTTTCTGTGATCAAATGCCTTTGTAACTGTACTGATAATGCTGCTGGGCTGTCAGGGACACCTCGTAAAGAGCATCTGTTGCAGGAGCCTCCACAAATAGGGTGTAGCACACGTGGCTTTATGATCGTGAGTACCTAGCAGTTTTAGCAACCTACCTGACTACATTTTGGTCTTTAGGAATGTATTTTTAAATAGATGTATTTTTAAATTAATGATATATTCTTTTCTTGCTCTTGATGATTTAGGAGCTTTCTGCACTTCAAACTCTCAAACTATAGTCTGGCAGGTAGCAACAGCACTTAAATACAGCATTTTTAGAGCACGGATTACAAGGCACAGAATTCCAGCCTGGAACAGCTGGCTGATAAATTACAGTGCACACTAATCAGCATGTCACGGTGGAGGATTTACATAGTTGATAGCAAGTGCCAGCCAATTATAAAGCGAATACATCACTATTTCTGTCTCTTCAACCAGAGCACTATCTGTACAGTAATTTGCTTCTGCACCCCCTAAGCTGTAATTTCCTAGTCATCTGGAGAAAGACGCAATTACCAATAGGGAGAGTGATTCTAGGGGGAGAAATCTGAGTGTGCTTGGACATTGTAAGCTGAAAATTTTTAAAACAATGTTCATAGTTCAGCCTTAGGAAATACATTTTTACCTTGATTAGAAGATATCGTTTTTTCCATTGGTGAGATGGCACAATAACATTGTCTTCCAGATCCTCAGAATCAAGTTATGATGTGCTCATTGTCTGAGTAGACGCTTGGTGCTTGTAGAAGAATCTCTGCTTCCATTTCCTACAGGAAGCCAAGCATCAGACAGCATGTAAGTGCATGTGGCACATGCGAGATGTGCCTGTACACAGATGTCAAATTAAAGTAGGTGGATAAGGACAGGAAAGATGACTAACAAAAAACAATTAACAGTGAAACAGAGCTGTAGTTTGTGGGTTTTCCTCCTGATTTTTATTTTTCAGCAATGGCTACGGATTTCTTGCTGTGTGAGTTGTTAGTCCTGGCAAAAGAGAATAGAGGTTCTATAGCTCTTCAGTTGTTGGATGTTCTCAGAGTACTGGTGCATCTTATTACCTGTAGAATATAATGCTTCACTTCTGGTTGTAGGAAAAAGGCAGAGCTCTAATATTCGGCTCTGACTTTATATTTTGTCTGGTAATGGGCCATTGTGTTCTTCAGCCACTCAGCAGTGTAATACTAATTCTGGATGACTGATGAGCAATGCTTGCTCATTTAGCTAAGTTTACAATGACTTTATGCTGAGCTGGGGCTTTCTAGGCATTGGTAGAACTCCTTTTTGTTGCTGCCTTGTGTACGTGCTGCTAAGCAGCAGCAGCACCAAATTTCAGATCTAAACCTGCATTGACCAAAGAACAAGTGAGGAGTGGAAGTCTGAAAGGGGGAATGTTTCCATTTCTGAGAACCTTTCACTGCCTTCTTAAACGATCAATTAGCTAAAATTGTGTTTGTGTTGGTTCTGAAAATTTCCACATATGCTTCTGTTATGGGCATCTATACTGTTGATGAAACATAAACTTGTAAGGAAACGACTAAGCCATACTGTGGCTAGTTGATTGCTATGGTTAAAGATGGTACTAGGTGGATCTGAATTTACGGAAACATAGCATACTGCTGAGCCCGTTGTGGCTAGGGCTTATAGTCAAGGAGGACAATATGTGTCAATCCGCTGAAGGAAACAGAATGAAGGGAAGTTCATGAGATATACTGTATTTCTAAAAAGGAATCATAATTTCATTTGTCTGACCTTGCCTTCACTTGCCTTCATTTTGAGATCTTTCTGCCGCAATGAATGGGGTCTCCCAGTATAATCCAGTCCCTAACTGTTGACTCACATATATTTGCTTTAGACTTTCTGATTTTTTGCTTATGCTGTCTTAAGCCTGGATCCGTAAGCAATAGCTACACAGTGGTGCTGGAGGAGAGAAAATGAATGCAGTTCAACAGATAAGAATACTGGCCTCTCACTGCTCAAAATTATGAGAATGTTCTTATTTAAGGAATGAGTCACACCACATTGACACAAGTTATTTGCTCAGCTCAGGGGTTCAGCTGCTATTATGTCTGATTTTGAGTATGCATGTGTTGCAATGTCTAATGTAGGGGAAAAAAGCATAACACTTACTTAAGTATAGGAAATTATTTATGAGCTAATGATACTATGGAGCCTGATTTGAGCTTCCAGGAGTGCCCTCTGACTTCAAGGACTACAAAGGGTTTAGAGGGGAAGCCGTATGAGGAGCGGCTGAAGTCACTCGGTCTGTTCAGCCTGGAGAAGAGGAGACAGAGGGGAGACCTCATCGTGGTCTACAGCTTGCTCACAAGGGGAAGAGGAGGGGCAGGTGCCAATCTCTTCTCCCTGGTGACCAGTGACAGGACCCAAGGGAATGGCAGGAAGATATGCCAGGGGAGGTTTAGGTTAGACATTAGGAAAAGGTTCTTCACCCAGAGGGTGGTGGAGCACTGGAACAGGCTCCCCAGGGAGGTAGTCATGGCACCAAGCCTGACAATATTCAAGGATCGTTTGGACAATGCTCTCAAACACATAGTGTGAATTTTGAGATTGTCCTATACAGGGTCAGGAGTTGGACTGGATGATCCTCGTGGGTCCCTTCCAACTCAGGAGATTCTATGATTCTATGAAACATTTGCAAACATAATTAATAAAAAATGATTCAGAAGCATGGAAGGAGATGAGAAAAAGGACCACTATAAAATTTACTTCAAATCAACGTTCCACCTCTGCGTTTGTAACTAGACTCTCCTTAAAGCTAAGTCCATGGAATCGATGTCGTGTGTCTCATAGGGATCTTCAGCAGTCCCAAGGGATTGCTTCAGGGTTAGCTAAAAAATGTTCTTGCATGATTTACTAATGACTCATTTGTAACCATCTGCCACTCCTCTTCCTTGAGTAAATATTGTCAAATGTTGTTGCAAAAACAACAGTCATCTCTACATCACAGCTTTCTCAGATACTGGCACAATGGCTGTGCCAGGATAAGGCAAAGAGCTTATCTGGGAGCTGTAAAAAACATCTGGGGCTTTCTCACATAATGCCAGTCAGAGTAACCCTAAAGCTGTGCCATCTGATGATGGGAAAATCGGGATTGAGGTCAGGAAATAGCAAAGATCTATCCCTCCGTCGTTTCAGTTGTGCCAGGGGACCTGATCTGTTTTACCTTAGCTAAGAACAGTCTTCTAGCTTGAGGAAAAGAGCAAGGGCAGATGATGGTTCTGTGAAATCCATTGGGGTTCTCATCTTTGGGGGAAGCTTTTGGATGCTAGTGATGCCTAGTGTTCTTGCTTTCTTCAGCAGGACCATGAAAGAGAAAAGACCCCTCATGTATATATATATTACTTTCATGCTGTGACATGCAGTTGTATCTAACTTCCATGCTTTCAGCCTCTCCTTCATCTTCATTGTAGAATTATGAAATCCTCTGTGACCTGATGCTGTATATAGATTGTTCAAAAAGTGGCATCTTGGTATAAAACAGCAGACAGCACTTTTTTCCTACTTCTATGAGTCGGTCTGTTTTTTAAAAATGAGCAGAATCTCTTTGCTGCATTCTTACTCAGAAATCAGTGATCCAAAATTATATCTTCATTGATTTGGCACTTACCAGCTTTCCCAAATAAGACATTACAAGATCCTTAATGGCTGTGCTTTTGAGGCTTAGTAGTGGACTGGCTCCTTCTGTTTGCTTCCAAGGTAACCTTTCATGTTCGCTACATTTTCAGAACACTTTGAATATATGCCCAAAGACATTCATCCTGCCCCATCTAACTTCAAAGGCTATTTCAGTCACTCTCTCCTGAGCAAGTGAGGTTGTTGTAAGAGGGTGATTTGTCTAAGTGTCTTTCTTCCCTCTACACTAGTAGTTAGTAAGTGCATGCCCAGTACTATGCAATGCAGCATGGAGGTACCCTGCTAAGTCTGGGCAATTTAGCTTGGCGACTGGAAGCAGTACGGTTATATGACTGTGTGTGTGGCTTCAGCTCGGCTAAAATTCTCAGCTCCGTGTTTGGCCTGGTCATGCTGAATAGAATGTCAGTAGACTGAAATGCTGACTAGCCAACAAGAGGGAAAAAAAAATACGTTACTCTTTCATATTTTGATGTGTTGTTCTAGTGAATTCTGGTGGTAGGCATTGGGTCCTTGCAAGCTGGCTTTTCAACGAAGAAGAAACCAGTGATGTGGAAGTCTGCTACATCCTTCTTGCTACGTGCAGGCCTAGAAAACAAGCTTTTCTTCTAACACTTAAAACCTGCTTGCACATGAAGAAAAAAGGTTCTTAAGAGACAGCAGTGATATTGCTGGGTAATATGTAGACCTAGTTTGTGGAAATCAGATCTTTGGTAAAATTATTGGGTAATGTGAAAATTCTGAGGAATAGGCAGGAGATATTTAAAGAATGAGTTACAGACTGCTGGCTGACTACAGCGTGAAAAGTAGGGCTACTGACACGGTGTGTGGAAAAGCCCATTTAAAACCATGCTCTGCGTGATTTAGAGTGATGTGGGATGAAAATCCACAGCAAATACCCATAATCCATATTCAAAAATTAGAGCGGGGACTTGTATGAGATTGTCCTGAACCCTTGCGTTATTACAAAAGTATTGAAAGGCTTTGCCTGGTTTGGTTGCAAAGGGAGAATAACACTAATTTTGGGAGCTTGAAAGATTCTGCAGGACAGAATTAAGATATGCTGGTCTAGTTCTGTGTTCTTATTTTGGTGCAGTATGTGAAAGTGAAATGCAAATGTTAGCAATATTATAACCACTCAAATTTGTCCTCTGTTTGCTTAGGCTTCCCTGTGGATGATCTTTAAAGTACATTACTTACAAATGTAGTTATACAGAGTTAAGTATGTTAATATTGTGCAGACTTCTGTATCCCTTCTCTTCTCTCCCCTCCCCCATGATCCTGTAAAATCATGGGCTTTTCTTTGTGATTCATGGGATTTTTAAATTTCTTTCTTTGTTTTGTTTAAGGAAACACCTGAGTCATGAGTTTACTTTTTTCTCTGGAACCATGAGGGATCCAATTTTCTTGTAAATGAAAGCTTAAATCCCTTGACTCTGGGCTTTAAGCAAAATACCAACGATTGTGACAAGTTCTCATAGCTTTTGTTATCCCACTTTAGCATGAATGGTATTACTTCTAACTAAACACACTGTTAAATACCATTGGTGCTTCCTTCAATGCTAGAAACTCACGGAAAACTTGTTCTGCAGTACAGGATTCTTGTTGACTAGGCTGCTTGTTTTAAACCAAGTCTTATCTGTGACCATGAGAGAGATGCTGAGGTGAAGGAAGATAAGAACATTGCAAGTTCAAGCTTCATATCTTTGCATCCAGAGAATGGTAAGTGAAATGGGGAGCTAATTTTAAAGTTATTTTCTATACCTGACACAAGAGCCCCAGCTGAGAAACATAATTGCATTGATTTAATTGCTGTGCCATGATCTTTCCCAGTATGATAATAAGCATTTAGCGGCTTGGTGACACCAGGATAAAGTTATCTTAGGAAGCACTCTGTGGTTTTATTTGTCAGTATCAGGGATGCAGAAGCACCCTTTGGCCTCTTTGTACACAAATAGTAGAAAAAAAACCCCACATATTTGCTGCAAATCATCGTGCAATATCAACACTTACCTGTTCAGTAAGCATGCAGGCTTGCATCATAGCCATTTCTCAAAGCTGTCATTAATCTCCTTCTAATTCCACTGAGATCAGTGTCAGCCAAAGGAAGAGTTGAAGATAGCTTTCACAGTGGGAGGTTGCTTTGATTGTTGGTATTTGCAACGAGTCATCAAGCAGTGTGCTAAAGGCTTGTAGTCCCACATGGGAATGACCACTCATGAAATCTAATTCCTCATTCCTTTTGGTTTATATAACCCTTAGCTTGTTTCTTAATTTAAATCATATTTATAATGGCTAACTGGGAGTGTCAGAATGTTTTTATATGAACATCTATCTTCACAACCAATATGCCATTTTTTAATGCATTAACTGCCCTTACAGATTCCAAATGGAGACTCATCTCCATGCCCATTTCCTTTGTGTTGGAATTACCTGTTTTAATGAATCTAAATGCCTGAAGAATTTTATGTCTTCATACACCACTAAGCTTATTTTCCTTCTGAACATACAAGCAACCATCTAGGTACAGAAT
The DNA here is from genome assembly GCA_013389945.1 of Fregata magnificens. Taxonomy (NCBI): domain Eukaryota; kingdom Metazoa; phylum Chordata; class Aves; order Suliformes; family Fregatidae; genus Fregata; species Fregata magnificens. The sequence goes on along the minus strand of WAAD01018386.1, from coordinate 45,828 downwards.
ACATGACATTGCAATGTTGTTCACCTGGCTTGGTAGTGTAGCTTTTGCAGCAAATTCGATTAAGGCATCAATTTTAGGCTATGCTGATGATAATAAATTCCCCATTTAATAGAAGTTATGCTTTGATGGTTTTTCATGTGTCATTTTAATTAATCAGTATAAGTGCTAATGAAAAAATGAAGTGGTTTGAAACATAGAAAATAATTATCTTCTGCTAAGTACTATGCAAGAAAGAATAACAGCACTTAACAGCAGATGCATAAATTAATGTGGCTTCCCTGAGTTTACAGTTTTCGGCTTTTTTTATTTTGTATTTTCATTAGTTCTAGGAATGTGTCACAAAATGAAGTAAAACTACTAAAAGCATGAAAGTTAATGCTTAAGTTGTCTAATTACAGTCAGTAGAGGATGTGATTTTGTAAGTATGATTAGTTCATATTGAATAGTCTTCCACTATGTCTTGAAATGGGAGTCAGCACTAAAACCAAGAACCTACGCAAAATGTAGCCCTTTGCTTCCATCATGGCTTTGAGAAACAGAGGAGACAAATTGTCTGGCTTTGGCATGATGTGCAGGGCTTCCACTCTCAGTGCACATCAGTTTCAGAAGCAAAGCTGGGACTGCAGGCATTCCTTCCTTGGTCAGTGTTGTGGTTTAACCTGGTAGGCAGCTAAACACCACACAGCTGCTCACTGACCCCTCCACCCCCCAGTGGGATGGGGGAGATAATCAAAAGGACAAAAGAAAGAAAGCTTGTTGGTTGAGATAAGAACAATTTAATAACTAAAATAGAATATTATAATAATAATAATAATGAAGTAATGAAAAGAAAAACAATCAGAGAGAGAGAGGGAAAGAAAACAAAACAAAACAAAAAAACACCAGGTGATGCACCCGCTCACCACCCGCCGACCGATGCCCAGCCAGTTCCCGAGCAGCGATCGCTACCCCCGGCCAGCTGCCCACCATTAATATACTGAGCATGATGTCGTATGGTATGGAATAGCCCTTTGGCCAGTTTGGATCAACTGTGTTAGCTATGTTCCCTCCCCTTCCAACTTCTTGTGCACCTGGCAGAGCATGGGAGGCTGGAAAAGTCCTTGACTAGTGTAAGCACTACTTAGCAACAACTAAAACGTCAGTGTGTTATCGACATTATTCTCATACTAAATCCAAAACACAGCACTATACCAGCTACTAGGAAAGAGAAAAAAAAAATTAACTCTATCCCAGCCGAAACCAGGACAGTCAGCGATTCAGCTCCATTCACCGCTTGGAGCAGGGGAAAGTTGCAGGCAATTTGGTGACTAGTTACCAGTCCACAGGAAGCTGGCAGTGTTGGCTGTTTGCTTCTGGTAGGCTTCACTTGAGTGCAAGCACTATCTAATTAGACGTGGAGAGATTTGTTGAATTATATTCCCTCTGCTCACTTGGTCGATGCTTGGAGCATGAATCTTTTAACAGATATTGATGCTGACTCATGGGACTCTAGCTGATGAGGGAGAAGGTTGTGCATCTGGCATGCTCAAGGTCATGTCGTGGATTCACATGTTTGTGGGAAAGTGCAGAGCTGCTAGGCAGCTGCCCGGAAAATGTGCATTGCTGCCATGTCTGCTCCTTCTGAAACCCCATGAACAAGACACAGCAAAAAGCTAGAGGAAAATCCCAGCACTGCAAATACATGAAATGCAGACTCTGTGGCAGAAGTGGGAAAATGCATAAGCTGAGGTCTAACTGAGTGAGTCATATGCTCAGAGCAATGAGACTTGACAGGTCTAAGTGAGCAAAGCCCCAGAGGGGCTCTTCAGAGAAAGAGCACTATTGCTACAGCAGTTCAGTTCCTTCTCAGCCTCTTGCTAGAGCTGCAGCCTAGCCTTTAAACTGTAACTTGCAAATGTTTGCAAAATACAGACTGCATAGGAAGTTCATACTTGTGCATCTTGTAGTGTCTTGAATGTCTTGACTGAGAGTTGTCTTTGCAGGCATTTGATCTCACTGAGGTATATTTCTATTTCATGACAATCTGGACTTTAGGGTAAGAAGTTGCCAGATTTTGCCTCTGGAATGAGTACTTGGTGAGTATTCAGTGGGAGCTGCTGGTATTGAGGAGGACAGGGCTGAATATTTGGGCTTGATCCTGAAAAAAAATTTAAAAAGTCCTGCTGTTTTATTCATTAGAACATAATCTAGACAAACAGGATTTGCAGAGGATTTTTTTTAAATGTGGGACCCTTTAGCATGTAGTTTATTTTTGGTAAAGATAGCTGTTTGAAAAATGATCTGCAACATAAATACCATTTCTGAATTTAGTTCCAGCTGAGGGAAGACACATGCAGAGGACACGGAAAAAGATGCATAATAAGAAATCTGACCTTAACTTACTCCCTTGCTGAGTGCATGCTCTTTTACTCAAGGGAGGCCTATAAATAATAGATTTTTTAAACATTTAACTTATGTTTTTTAAACATTTAACTTATGTTTTTTAAACATTTAACTTAAATCACCAATGCATTTGAATAAATATATTTAGCCGTTCCTTTCCGACTAACAACTGCCATGATGTTTGGTTCCCCAACACCGTGCTGTTAAAGCAATTGTAGGCTCGTCTATTCTACATCTACCTGAGTTTTGTCAGTTCCGAGTAGTCAGGCAAGTCCTACGCTTAGTTTTATTCCTCTCCTGTCGCAAAGGCAGAGAAATAGCCCTGCTGCTAGTCTTGTTCAATGATGAAATTGCTCTTGAGTCTCATTAATATAATGAATCAATACGTTCTCCTGAACTGGCATGTTTCACGTTCTTAGTCTCTGCTCCCTAGAAAGACACTGCTATTTAGGGATCAAATCTATCCAGCAAGTAAAATGAAGTAATTTTTCCCCCTTTTTATATATTTTTCTAGCTAAGGAGTATTCCAAGCAGCATTCTAAATTATTCAAGACTCTGTAGCCTGTGGAATTTTCAATCTGTTGGAAACAGCTGAAAAATAAAAACCACATGCTCCACTGGCTCTGCATACAGGAGTCTGCATTTTAAACCAGCACTGCTGCATACACTGTAGCTTGTGCCTGTATCATTTGGTGTTGACATCTGCATTATGATGAGGGGAATTATTCAAAGCCAAATTACTTATTCAGGGTGGTAGTGTGAAACAAGGAAAATGAGATTGCTAGAGGGGAAAATATATGCAACAGTTTGTATAGTTAGGAAAGAAAATGGCGTTCATTTGCTGAAGCACTGCTTTCCTCTTTAGCAGAGTTTAACCCCTTTACAACAGCTAAAATAAAGCTGTGACATGTTTCATGACAAAATGCAAGTGTTTTCTATGTGCTTTTTTAACTGATGTAGTTATATTGTTCATGGACCTAATCTGAAAATGTCCTGTAGGGTAGTAAATAGTTGGTTTAGACATAGGTCTACACCTTGTTGGAACAGTGGGAATAATTTGCAACAAAAAGTAAAATATAACAAAAAATCACCGCTTTTCCTCTTATTAGGCTGTGAACACACTGATTTTATTTTTTTGTTACATATGTAAAAACTCCTTCAGCATATACATTTTGATCTTTAATGAACTGGGCCTGTGCATTGTGAATATTCAGCCACCACCCTGTATTGGTTAGCTTCATAGCTTGGGATATTAATTTCTGTCCCTAAAAATATTTTCTTCCTTAGCTAACCAAGACAGTCTGGCTTGTGAATACTGAAATATAGTATTAGAACTAGCGGTTGGTTTCTACAAGTTTGTGCTAGTCTACACCTGCTTTAGAAGTCGGGTCCCAACATTCTCCAGCTACCCAACCATTCAGAGGTCCTAATAAAATTTTTTTAAAGTCATCCTTGCCTTGTACCCTACCTCCACAGAGCTTCAAGAAAAGAAAAGAAACATTCATAGATTATAGATTCCTTCCTACACTTAAAAATTATCTACAACAGCCATAAATTAAAGAGCTTCTCTGTAAATCTTGGTCAGAAATCCATGTTTGCATATCACATCCTGCCTATGAAAGAGGCTATTTGGAAGACATCACTGTTTCACAGCTCATTGGCAGAGCAAAATTTGCATGCGTTCTTGAAAGGTTTATGCCAAAGTGTAGCTCTGGCCTAATTTGCTGCCTCTGAGTCCCCCTCCTTTTTCTTATATTGTCTGTCCAGTTATTTTATAAAGTGGCTTCAGTATCTCAGGTCGGGGGGTGGGGTGGGGGTGGTGTGTGATAGCGTTCCCATCTAATTTCTTTACCTCTTGGATTGTATGCCAGACCAAACACTGGTGTATGGACACATTGAACTGTATGCTAAATAAGCAATAGACACTTGCCTTTCTCCTTGAAGACTGTTTGCTTACCTGCAGTTTAGCTTCACTTACCTGTCTTTTAACTTGTGGCAATAACAGCTTTTACGTGTGATTACAGGAGCTCACAAAATTCCTTATTGACCAAAGAGATGATTCTAAGGAAACAACAAGGAACTGGAAATTCAAATTTAAGACCCGAGACAAATTGACTAATGCTTTTAAGGCTGTCTTTACTTTTATTAACATTGGGTTTGTTGATTTATTGAGTCTTTATTTAAACAAACAAAAACCCCTGCACTGAGTTGTTTCTTTTCCAGCAAGATGATGTTTTTATCAACGTACATTCACAACAGGGGAAAGAAATTAGTTGTTACAATTCTCTGATTACTTGAGAAAAGATTATAATGAGAAGGTAGTTGGGTTTTTTTGATAAAAGAAAAGATAGTGAAGAACCAGATTTTTTAAAAAAATCTTCTCTTCATGGCACGTAGTACCTTTTCCTCTAATGGAATTCTGCACTTCCGTATAGTAAGGAAATCTATTCTATATGTATTTGCAGGATGTACCTTTTATGTGTAAAGGTAGAAATACTTCTTATCCAGTGAATAGTGAAATGTTGCAACTGTTAAACCTATTTGTAGAGATGGACAAAGACAGAAGCAGAAAGGAGACACAAAAGTTACAATAGGTTCCATGCTGAAGAGACCAGGAGTACATCCAAAGAGTACAGGAGATACACCCCTGGCTCTTGCAGTGTCTGTAACTACTCTTAGACTGACCATCTGATACTGAGGGTTGAAAATTGAATGTTTGATAGTGGAATAGTGATATATCTGCACTGTCTTGCAAAAGATCTGAAGAAGGTTATCAGCTATATAAGTGCTATGAAAGGCGCAGTAAGCTTTGATCACAGAGAGATGGAAAATCAGGAGTTATCCGTGATGAAAGACACTTGCTGATACATGAGTTAATTTAGGGGAGGCAATAAGTGTGTGTTTGCACAAAGGTGCAGAATTCTGTTTTCATACATATACTAGAAGATGCCAGTTCTCTGGACCCTGTTCAGTGCCCCAGTGATACATGTTAAATATCCCCCATTGCTGTGGCTTTAATAACCTTCCCACTGACACTGGAAGGCTGCCACGCAGAGTGCAGCCTGGGCGCTAACAGTAGGAGCTTCTTCATTAAACTTCATTCTTCAGCAGGGCCTGGAAATGGCGGCTAGTTAATCCCCATCTTTTGCATGAAAGAGATTTTTCCTTTGTAACGCCATCCTGAGTTTATGTAGCATATGTTAATAGGTCAAATGCACCTTGTTGGGAAAATGAATTACTTGACTGTTACCTTTCATTTAATTTGTAACTGAATGCTTTAGAAAAATTTCTTCTATACTAAATTGTCTTCACATTTTCAGTCAGAATTTATCTTTTAAGCAAAAAAAATCTACTTACTTATCCTTGGCATCTGAACCACCAATTTTTGCAAAAGATATTGATTCTGGAAATACTTCTGAAAATTACCGAAGATTATGAAAATTATGTACCTCCTCCCTTAACTTCTGATTCAATGCTGATTGCCACAGCTTAATCTAATTTGCTTTCAAAACATGGTGTATCATATACTTGTGGCAGAAATGTCTATAAAAGGAATGAGTGATTTAGCATCATTTTAGAATGTAACTTATCCATAATGAAGATCAATAGTAACCTAGAAACTGGGCAATTTTTGTGTGCTGTGCTCTTGTAATAGTCTAACAGAGTATATAACAAACCTATTTAAATGTTACAAGACCAGTTTCTAGTGGGGGTAGGTAATTTGAGAGAAATGCAGAATCTCTCAGGCATCCTGACTAATGTCATGTTTGTTTGACATCTGCAGAATGAGATGAAATAAGTGTTCAGTTTTGATCTGAAAAAGTAGCGTTTGCTTCTCTAAGCAATATTAAGTTTCGTTCATATGTCAGGGAGAAAATAATCTTTAAAGTGCTCTTTAATGGAATGATGAACTAGGATTTTTTATCTTTGCCATACGTTTCACATTTCTCTTATAGCAGTGTATTTGAAAAAAATTATTCGTGTAAATTTGATAAATTAGAGCCTGAAAAAAGTTTCTTGACCTTACAATGTATGTTTCCAGTCACAGGTGTTTTAACAGCTTCATATTTCCCAGATCCAGAATCGTAAGGATTCCTAACGTTCGGGTCATGGGCTTCATAAAATTTGGCAACAAATGACAACACAGATCAGACACCTGTAGCAAAGGGGTGTGCAGACTTATTTGTTAAACATATGCAAGTGCTTTCTGGCTGGATGTTCTGTTAATCTTTGTGTTACACCTATTTTGTTATTGTAATGCCATTTTTACTTTCAGAATGGGACAACTTCTTGAACAAACTGATAAGATTTCTCTTTTTAGCTGTGCATTGATGCCTGAATAGATTACAATAAGTACGCAGTGTGAAATCAGTTGTGTTCTGAAAATGTTCCTACACCTTCTGATGGAAGTGTCTTGTCAAAAGTCATTTGACAGTACTTTGCTTCCCTGCCTGAACGTGTCAGATGTCAGATGCAAAGACCCATGAAAAATAAATTATAGAAAAACCTTTGGCTATTACTTGAGTGTGTCTGCATTACCATCAGAAAGCAGTCAAGGACTGAGTTCTCCAAGCACCTGTAGAAACTTCATGGATGTAGTCTTGAAGTTAAAACTTTCAGCATCCAGAAATCCAAGAGATTAAACCAATTCAAAGCAAATTGCAGTATGTTGTTGTAACTCGGGTACAACAAAGTACTTGTCTCTGTGTGTAGCATGTAACGGAAGTGGTCTGGAGAAAACTGCCCGAGTGCTAGTGCCAGGAAAACCTCAGTGCCGTGTTTGGGATCCCACCACCACCCTCTCCAGTATCTCCACGCGAGGAGCAGCAACACTTGGCAGCTCTCAGGCCAGAGCACTGAGCTGGCTCATACTTAGACGTGGCCACACGGCCTGAGGTTAATGTTTTCATAACAATATTAAAATTAATATTTTCATAAGCGGGGGTTACAGCCTCGCATCACTGCGGGTGTCCCGGGGGAAAGGCGCCTTCCCCTCCCCGTGGGTTTTATTTGACAACGCGCACGCCCGGCTAGCCTGCCCCAGCCTGGGCTGCCCGGCTCTGTCCTCGCACGCCCCGCCGACCGGGGGCTTCCCTTCGCCGCCGCCCCGGAGCCC